>JAVIAB010000160.1:21447838-21467838 GCA_032433765.1 Megaustenia siamemsis | reverse complement strand
GAAGTGAGCTATGAGAACAATGATACCACTATTAGAATAAAGAAGTGAGCTATGAGAACAATGATACCACTATTAGAATAAAGAAGTGAGCTATTAGAACAATGATACCACTATTAGAATAAAGAAGTGAGCTATTAGAACAATGATACCACTATTAGAATAAAGAAGTGAGCTATTAGAACAATGATACCACTATTAGAATAAAGAAGTGAGCTATTAGAACAATGATACCACTATTAGAATAAAGAAATTAGCTATTAGAACAATGATACTACTATTAGAATAAAGAAGTGAGCTATTAGAACAATGATACCACTATTAGAATAAAGAAATGAGTTTTCGGAACAATGATACCACTTTTAGAATAAAGAAATGAGCAATTATAACATTGATACGACTATCAGAATAAAGAAGTGAACTATTAGAATAATGATACCACTATTAGAATAAAGAATTGAATATCAGAACAATGATACCACTATTAGAATCAAGAAGTGCGCTATCAGAACAATGATACCACTATTAGAATCAAGAAGTGAGCTATCAGAACAATGATACCACTATTATAATCAAGATCCGAGCTATTAAAACATCATGCCTAATATTTTTGAAAGGAACATTTTTTGTTTCCACAAAAATACTCATTATATATTATATGACCATATCTGCAGCTAATGTGTAGCGTTATGTCCCGATGTGACGTTTCGTAAGAGAGAAGTCATAGTTGGCTCACACTGAGTTGAAAATGTTAACATTATGTGTGTGTATGTGTGTTTCCGTTTGTGTGGATGTACGTGACTCACTCTACTGGTGTGCCGGTGTTTCAGTTTTTGCGTGTGTGAAGGTGAACCAGCTGGTAACTAGTTGACTCATAGAACACATGAGCTGGCTATGTATCTGCGTTGATAAAATATTCGTTTGTGCAAGTGTTTCGATATCATTAGCTGACACGTTATATAGACAAAGCTAAACGTGAACTATAGAATATACTTATGTATGTGCACACCACATGGGTGTGGGAGTGACAGCTCAGCGGTTAGTGAACTGGACTATCAAGGAATAGAGGATCAACGCCTTCCAGGCACATAAAGATTTAAGTAGTAGCGAATTTGTTTATGGGAAAGAAAACCGCTCGGGCGTAGTTTCGACCATCTTACCCCAAAAATTATGCGCTGAAGAGCTATAAAACATGTGTGCTCTAACACCAGGACCATATTTCCTGGCAGCCGCAATGGCTCAGTGGTTAGTGAACTGGATTACAAACGAAAAGAGGTCGGGTTCGATCCTGACCGACGGCTTCCGGGTTCACCCAGCCTTAAATGGGTACATGATTTTTTTATGGGAAAGTAAAGCGGCACGGGCGTAATACCGACTACATGACCCCAAAAATCATGTGTTGAAAGTCTATAAAAATGATGGTCACTAACACCATATCCCCTATACGCTATTTGGCGTAACGAGGCTATATACGTTTTACTTACCGTATTTCTTTTACTCACGTGGCGTGACCGGGTTCTTTACTTGTGTGTGCACACATAGACATCTTTTGAAGGCTCATGGGCAATTTTGAGTTAAATATTGAGGGAGGGAGGGAGGGGGAGTGTTTGCTCTTGACATCACCGAAAGGTGAATGAAGCGTTCATAGCCTCTCGTGCATTAGGTACTGTTGTTGCTGAATGATAGGGCCGTTTCTGTGATCCTTGTAGGTCTCAATTCAATACTACTGTACTACAGCGCCCAAGAAAGGACAAGACGTAGGGTTCTATCCAAACCGACGGCTTCCGGGTTCACCCAGCCTTTAATAGGTCCCGGATTTTTTCTGGGAAATTAAAGCGGCACGGGCGTAATACCGACCACATTACCCCAATCATGCGCTGAGGGTCTGTAAAATTTATGGTCACTAACACCATATTCCCTATACGCCACATGACGTGAGGGGGTACTTTTCTTTACTTTACTTTACTTTACTTTACTTTATTTTACTTTACTGTGCCCAAGACTCAAGACCCCACCTACACGTGGTCCCCCTGTTATGGCAATGCTGGTCTTAGGTGCGACCGAGTTCCAGGCGGTATAACTAGGCTTGAATCACTACATCAAGAACGGCAAACTGCTTTCAGAATAGCGGGCGAGGCATTATTTTAGTTTGATGTAAAAAAAAAAAAATGGGCTAGGCAAGGATGCATCCTCTCTCCATACCTGTTCAACATCTGTGCTGAGAACAACATTAGAAATGTCAGAAACGATGACAGATCTGTTAAGTTCGACCCTTTTGCAATAAATGGCAACATAATTCCAGAACTCAAATACAATGATGACACAGTCCTCCTCTCAAACAGTGCAGAAGGATTAAGAAAGACAAGTGAGCGTGTTAAAATATACCGTAAAGAGCAAAAGCTGTATCTGAACGTACAGAAAACTAGGCCAATGTTCATGGACAAAACGAAAAAGCCAATCCAAAATGATTATCATCAACAGCGACGAACTTGAAATTGTAACAAACTGAATATCTGGGATCGGTAATAATTAACGATGGAGACTGCAAGAAAGAGATCAGATGCATGTCAGCAATAGTAACACAAAAAGTAAACGCAATGAAGAACATGTGCAACAATACCTGCAGGGCAATAAAATTAATATTACTATTTACACGTATCTTCCCAATAGTAACATATGGTTGTGAGTCATGGATAATCTCTCAAACAGTAAGGAAAAAAATAGATTCATTCGAAACAAATGGCTAATGAAAAATTCTTAGGATACCTTGGATAAGGAAAAAGAACAATGAAGACATTAAAAGATTTAAACACTAGAAAGAAAGTGGCTTATAAAACACTATTCTACAGAGGAAATTAAGATGCCATGGTCACGTCAAAAGACACAGCGGGTTGGAAAGAACAATAATGGAAGGCATGGTTCCTGGGCGAAACATCAGGGACAGTTCAAGAAGAAGGTGGTTTGAAGACATCAAGGAGGCCTTGAATATGACAAAAGAATAAGTGGGAGATCTGGTTTGAGACAGAGATTCTTTCAGACTGGCTGTGGTGAATGTAACGTTCTGTGGGAGATCTGGAGAGAGAGACATAGATTCTTTCAGACTGGCTGTGGTGAATGTAACGTTCTGTGGGAGATCTGGAGAGAGAGACATAGATTCTTTCAGACTGGCTGTGATGAATGTAACGTTCTGTGGGAGATCTGGAGAGAGAGACATAGATTCTTTCAGACTGGCTGTGATGAATGTAACGTTCTGTGGGAGATCTGGAGAGAGAGACAGAGATTCTTTCAGACTGGCTGTGGTGAATGTAAAGTTCTGGGGGAGATCTGGAGAGAGAGACAGAGATTCTTTCAGACGGGCTGTGATGAATGTAAAGTTCTGTGGGAGATCTGGTTTGAGACAGAGATTCTTTCAGACGGGCTGTGGTGAATGTAAAGTTCTGTGGGAGATCTGGTTTGAGACAGAGATTCTTTCAGACGGGCTGTGGTGAATGTAAAGTTCTGTGGGAGATCTGGTTTGAGACAGAGATTCTTTCAGACGGGCTGTGGTGAATGTAAAGTTCTGTGGGAGATCTGGAGAGAGAGACAGAGATTCTTTCAGACGGGCTGTGGTGAATGTAAAGTTCTGTGGGAGATCTGACTAGAGACAGATTCTATCAAATGAGCTGTGGTGAATGCAACGTTCTGTGGGAGATCTGACTAGAGACAGATTCTATCAAATGAGCTGTGGTGAATGCAACGTCCTGTGGGATATCTGACTAGAGACAGATTCTATCAGATGAGCTGTGGTGAATGCAACGTCCTGTGGGATATCTGACTAGAGACAGATTCTATCAGATGAGCTGTGGTGAATGCAACGTCCTGTGGGATATCTGACTAGAGACAGATTCTATCAGATGAGCTGTGGTGAATGCAACGTTCTGTGGGATATCTGACTAGAGACAGATTCTATCAGATGAGCTGTGGTGAATGCATCGTTCTGTGGGATATCTGACTAGAGACAGATTCTATCAGATGGGATGTGGTGAATGCATCGTTCTGTGGGATATCTGACTAGAGACAGATTCTATCAGATGGGATGTGGTGAATGCAACGTTTTGTAGAAACAGATTCTATCAGACTGGATGTGGTGAATGCAACGTTCTGTAGAGACAGATTCTATCAGATGAGCTGTGGTGAATGCACCGTTCTGTGGGATATCTGACTAGAGACAGATTCTATCAGACGGGCTGTGGTGAATGCAACGTTTTGTGTGGTATCTGACTAGAGACAGATTCTATCAGATGGGCTGTGGTGAATGCAACGTTCTGTGGGGTATCTGACTAGAGACATATTCTATCAGATGGGCTGTGGTGAATGCAACGTTCTGTGGAGTATCTGACTAGAGACATATTCTATCAGATGGGCTGTGGTGAATGCAACGTTTTGTAGAAACAGATTCTATCAGACTGGCTGTGGTGAATGCAACGTTCTGTAGAGACAGATTCTATCAGATGGGCTGTAGTGAATGTAACGTTATGCAAAAGACATTTTGTGGTCATGGGAATATACTTCCGGACTCGGAGCAACTTTATCCATTAGCGACTCAAAATTTGAAAAATTAAAAATCAAATTGCCACTATGAGACAACAGAAAATAACTGTCTTTTTTAACATGATCATGATGATGATGTGATCAACACTAATCCAGGCCGTCTTTTTAGGGAAAAAATCTCCATGTAAATGGATTGGGTAGGCTGAAAGGACATTTTGTGAGAGCGTGCTCTGAGAAACATTTTGTGAAAGTGTTCCCTGAGACCCATTTTGTGGAAGTGCACTCTGAAACCCATTTTGTGAAAGTGTTCCCTGAGATCCATTTTGTGAAAGTATGCTCTGAGACCCATTTTGTGAAAGTGTTCACTGAGACCCATTTTATGAAAGTGTTCCCTGAGATCCATTTTGTGAAAGTGTTCCCTGAGATCTATTTTGTGAAAGTATGCTCTGAGACCCATTTTGTGAAAGTGTTCCCTGAGACCCATTTTGTGAAAGTGTTCCCTGAGACCCATTTTGTGAAAGTGTTCCCTGAGACCCATCTTGTAAAAATCTGCTGTGGCCATATTGTCTTGTTTTCTGCCGGCAAATTGTGGTCTCTATGTCTGTCTTTCACTATAACCGCATGTCGTCTATTTATCGTCTCTATGTCTGTCTTTCACTATAACCGCCTGTCGTCTATTTATCGTCTCTATGTCTGTCTTTCACTATAACCGCCTGTCGTCTATTTATCGTCTCTATGTCTGTCTTTCACTATAACCGCCTGTCGTCTATTTATCGTCTCTATGTCTGTCTTTCACTATAACCGCCTGTCGTCTATTTATCGTCTCTATGTCTGTCTTTCACTATAACCGCCTATCGTCTATTTATCTTTCCTATGTCTGTCTTTCACTATAACCGCCTATCGTCTATTTATCTTTC
This sequence comes from Megaustenia siamemsis, assembly GCA_032433765.1. Taxonomy (NCBI): domain Eukaryota; kingdom Metazoa; phylum Mollusca; class Gastropoda; order Stylommatophora; family Ariophantidae; genus Megaustenia; species Megaustenia siamemsis. Next base: position 21,462,394 of record JAVIAB010000160.1, on the reverse strand, counting down.
CTATGTCTGTCTTTCACTATAACCGCATGTCGTCTATTTATCGTCTCTATGTCTGTCTTTCACTATAACCGCCTGTCGTCTATTTATCGTCTCTATGTCTGTCTTTCTCCATAACCGCATGTCGTCTATTTATCATCTCTATGTCTGTCTTTCACTATAACCGCCTGTCGTCTATTTATCGTCTCTATGTCTGTCTTTCACTATAACCGCATGTCGTCTATTTATCGTCTCTATGTCTGTCTTTCACTATAACCGCATGTCGTCTATTTATCGTCTCTATGTCTGTCTTTCACTATAACCGCCTGTCGTCTATTTATCGTCTCTATGTCTGTCTTTCACTATAACCGCATGTCGTCTATTTATCGTCTCTATGTCTGTCTTTCACTATAACCGCCTGTCGTCTATTTATCGTCTCTATGTCTGTCTTTCACTATAACCGCATGTCGTCTATTTATCGTCTCTATGTCTGTCTTTCACTATAACCGCCCTATCTTCTATATTTCTTTCCTATGTCTGTCTTTCACTATAACCGCCTATCTTCTATTTATTTTTTCTATGTCTGTCTTTCACTATAACCGTATAGGGAGCCAGTCAGTGGTTAGTGAACTGGACTACAATGGACAAGAGGTAGGGATCAATCCCAACCGACGGCTTCCGGGTTCACCCAGCCTTCAATGGGTACCGAATTTTTTTCTAGGAAAGTAAAGCAGCACGGGCGTAATACCGACCACATTAGCCCAAAAATCATGTGCTGAAGCTCTGTAAAATTTATGGTCACTAACACCATATTCCCTATACACCACTTGACGTGACGGGGGCTCTTTACTACTTTTACTATAATCGTATGTCTTCTATTTATCTTTTCTATGTCTGTCTTTCACTATAACCGCCTATCGTCTATTTATCTTTCCTATGTCTGTCTTTCACTATAACCGCCTATCGTCTATTTATCTTTCCTATGTCTGTCTTTCACTATAACCGCATGTCGTCTATTTATCGTCTCTATGTCTGTCTTTCACTATAACCGCCTGTCGTCTATTTATCGTCTCTATGTCTGTCTTTCTCCATAACCGCATGTCGTCTATTTATCATCTCTATGTCTGTCTTTCACTATAACCGCCTGTCGTCTATTTATCGTCTCTATGTCTGTCTTTCACTATAACCGCATGTCGTCTATTTATCGTCTCTATGTCTGTCTTTCACTATAACCGCATGTCGTCTATTTATCGTCTCTATGTCTGTCTTTCACTATAACCGCCTGTCGTCTATTTATCGTCTCTATGTCTGTCTTTCACTATAACCGCATGTCGTCTATTTATCGTCTCTATGTCTGTCTTTCACTATAACCGCCTGTCGTCTATTTATCGTCTCTATGTCTGTCTTTCACTATAACCGCATGTCGTCTATTTATCGTCTCTATGTCTGTCTTTCACTATAACCGCCCTATCTTCTATATTTCTTTCCTATGTCTGTCTTTCACTATAACCGCCTATCTTCTATATTTCTTTCCTATGTCTGTCTTTCACTATAACCGCCTATCTTCTATTTATTTTTTCTATGTCTGTCTTTCACTATAACCGTATAGGGAGCCAGTCAGTGGTTAGTGAACTGGACTACAATGGACAAGAGGTAGGGATCAATCCCAACCGACGGCTTCCGGGTTCACCCAGCCTTCAATGGGTACCGAATTTTTTTCTAGGAAAGTAAAGCAGCACGGGCGTAATACCGACCACATTAGCCCAAAAATCATGTGCTGAAGCTCTGTAAAATTTATGGTCACTAACACCATATTCCCTATACACCACTTGACGTGACGGGGGCTCTTTACTACTTTTACTATAATCGTATGTCTTCTATTTATCTTTTCTATGTCTGTCTTTCACTATAACCGTATGTCTTCTATTTATCTTCTCTATGTCTATTTGCTTATTTCGAGGTTTGTAAGCGGAGCCAGTTGGTAGTTGATAAGCGTTTTCTCTCAACAATCAGGTCCCTCTATCTCTCTGTCTATGCTTTTGCCTTCTGTAAATGTACTGCCCAAGTATTTGAATTCTCTGACTATTCAATCGGAGTATCGTTTATTTGAATTTTTAAGTTTCCTATTCCTTTACTTATTTTCATGATTTATGTTTTAGTTTCATTAATTGTCATAGTGTATTCTTTGAAGTCTATGACAAAAGAAGTTAGAAAAAAATTCATTATGTCTGTCTTTCACTATAACCGTCTGTCTTCTATTTATCTTCTCTTTGTCTGCCTTTCACTATAACCGTCTGTCTTCTATTTATCTTCTCTTTGTCTGCCTTTCACTATAACCGTCTGTCTTCTATTTATCTTCTCTTTGTCTGCCTTTCAGTATAACCGTCTGTCTTCTATTTATCTTCTCTTTGTCTGCCGTTCACTATAACCGTCTGTCTTCTATTTATCTTCTCTTTGTCTGCCTTTCACTATAACCGTCTTTCTTCTATCTATCTTCTCTATGTCTGCATTTCACTATAACCGTCTGTCTTCTATCTATCTTCTCTATGTCTGCATTTCAGTATAACCGTCTGTCTTCTATTTATCTTCTCTTTGTCTGCCTTTCAGTATAACCGTCTGTCTTCTATCTATCTTCTCTATGTCTGCCTTTCAGTATAACCGTCTGTCTTCTATTTATCTTCTCTTTGTCTGCCTTTCACTATAACCGTCTTTCTTCTATCTATCTTCTCTATGTCTGCATTTCACTATAACCGTCTGTCTTCTATCTATCTTCTCTATGTCTGCATTTCACTATAACCGTCTGTCTTCTATTTATCTTCCCTATGTCTATTTGCTTATTTCGTGTTTGTAAATCAGCTAGTCTGTCTATGTCTTGTCTGTCTATCTAAATTGTGTACGATCTGTCCTCGTATTGAAGTACAATACACGTATACGTTGCTGCACACGAACAACCGCATCGATGGCGACATTTCTGCACGTGCCACCACGTGTTGTATGAAGTAGCAGATGTTAATGAATTTTTTGGGACCTGGATGGTTTCCGAACACGTTTATCCCTCACCCAACGATCGTAACACTTATCTTTCATTCATTCTGGGCATAAAGTGAGCTTATGTTTATATAAATGTTCACACTTTCAACCTTGTAATGCAGTCACGTATGGTGTATTCATTATTACAAGTTATCGAGCAGAAAAAAAAAATAAACACACACAAGAAAATCGCTGGAGTAATGGAAATGTAGTTTTACATAAGAGTGTTAAGAATACAGCTAAAAATAGAGTGGCAAAGCAAACGAGTAGTTTATTACTAATATCAGGAGTAGATATAGCAAAGATGGACAACTGAATAGATGTAGCAACGATAGACCACTGAGTAGATATTGCAACGATAGAACACTGAGTAGAGTCTTATATATCTTCAATAAAATAACTTATTTGTTGTTTTATATATCTTTCAGTGAAATAACTTATTAGTTGTCTTATATATCTTCAATAAAATAACTTATTAGTTGTCTTATATATCTTTCAGTGAAATAACTTATTAGTTGTCTTATATATCGTTCAATGAAATAACTTATTAGTTGTCTTATATATCTTTCAATGAAATAACTTATTAGTTGTCTTATATATCCTTCAATAAAATAACTTATTAGTTGTCTTATATATCTTTCAATGAAATAACTTATTAGTTGTCTTATATATCTTTCAATGAAATAACTTATTTGTTGTTATATATATATCTTTCAATAAAATAACTTATTAGTTGTCTTATATATCTTTCAATAAAATAACTTATTAGTTGTCTTATATATCTTTCAATAAAATAACTTATTAGTTATCGTTTAAAGTTTGAAGCATCTGATGATGGAAATGGGAGTTAGGATGGGCACAGCCAGAAATGAGTAACTTAGTTGCGGTGTAAGAAGACTTATCAACCAACATAGAACTGGGGTCATCAGTCGCTTGGACACTGCGGGAATTGCTGAGTAGGGGAGCTGAGCACCTATGGATATGTTCGGAGTGCAATGATGATGACCCGCAAATAACTTAATAACTTATTAGTTGTCTTATATATCTTTCAATGAAATAACTTATTAGTTGTCTTATATATCTTTCAATGAAAAAACTTATTAGTTGTCTTATATATCTTTCAATGAAATAACTTATTAGTTGTGTTATATATCTTTCATAGTAGTGATAGTTTTTTCGGCCCTAAAACAACAACAAAAATAGGATTCTGGAATGTGCGAACAATGGCCGCTCCGACGAAACATGCACAGGTCGCGAGCGAGATGGACAGATACGATCTAGATATTTTAGGATTAAGCGAAATGCGCTGGCCTGGAACAGGTAGGAGATCTATTGATAATAAAATAGTAGTTTTTTCTGGAAGGGAAGATGGAAAACACCGTGAAGGAGTAGGCATAATGATGACAGACAAAGCTGCAAGAAGTTTATTAGAATGGGAACCGGTAAATAGCCGTCTGATACGAACACGATACAAAACAAAACATGGAAGACTTTCAATTATTCAATGTTATGCGCCTACTAACGAAGCTGATGATGAAGTTAAGGATGATTTTTATAACCAACTGCAACAACTTATAAACAAAATACCAAAACACGATCTTTTAATTGTAATGGGAGACTTCAACGCCAAAGTAGGACAAGATAACGCAGGAGTGGAACATGTGATGGGGAGAGAAGGCTGTAATACAACAAGTCAGAATGGAGAAAGATTAATCGAATTATGTTTAATAGAAAATTTAGTTATAGGTGGGACATTATTTCCACATAAAAATATCCACAAAACAACATGGATATCTCCTGATGATAGAACATCAAATCAAATTGACCACCTATGTATTAAACAACAATTCAGATCATCATTAATAGATGTAAGAGCATACAGAGGTGCTGATGTTAATAGTGACCACAACCTGTGCATTGGGAAAATAAGATTAAAATTTAGAAACCAACAGAAGAGGTCAATTACACATAAAATTGATAGTCATAAACTGAAAGATGAAGCAATAAAGGAAAAGTTTAACATAGAGCTAAGTAATTGTTATTCAGCACTTGGTGAAATAGACTTAGATATCAATGAAATGTGGGACTCACAGAGCAAAATACTAATGACAGCAGCAGAAGCAAGTGCTGGACTGAAGAAAATGGAAAAACGAGCTTGGATCTCAGACACCACATGGAAATACATCAAAGAAAGAAGAGAAGCGAAGAGAGCCATGACTAATGTAAAGACAGATCTTGGAAAGGTTCTGGCAAAAGCAACATACAAAGAATTAGACAACAAAGTGAAAAGTTCGGCAAGAAGAGATACAAGAGCTTATATAGACAACTTGGCAGAGAAAGCAGAGACAGCTGCAATTACAGGAGACAGCAGAACTCTTTATACTGTACAAAAGATGCTGACAAACACCTATACATCCAGTGGAACACCAATTCTAGACAAATCTGGATTAATGCTAACAACAAGCGCAGACATAAAAGCCCGTTGGGCGGAACACTTCAAAGAAATTCTTAACCGTCCACTACCTCACAGTTTAATAGATTTTGAAGCTGAAACACCAGCAGCAGAATTAGATGTAAATTTAGATGACTTCACCTTGAGTGAAATAGAAACCACCTTAAAGCTAATGACCAATAACAAGGCTGCTGGAGAGGATAAGTTAACAGCTGAGATCCTCAAGGCAATTGATAGCCATAATTTAATACATCTCCAAAAAATGTTCAACATCATTTGGAAAACAGAGAAGACGCCTCATAAATGGAAAAAAGGAATCATTGTTAAGATCCCAAAAAGGGCAATCTTAGAGATTGTAACAATTGGAGAGGCGTGACACTTTTGTCAGTTGCCTCAAAATTATTCTGTAAAATCATCCTAAATAGAATAAAGGATTCAATAGATACAGTAATGCGTGAAGAACAGGCTGGGTTTAGAAAGGGAGAAGCTGTCTTGACCACATTTTCACTCTACGACTTATATTGGAGGAACACATTGAAAAGCAAAAACCTTTTGTACTTAACTTCATCGACTTCAAAAAAGCATTTGATAGTATTCATAGAGATTCTTTGTGGAAAATTCTGAAGCAATATGGCTTACCATCAAAAATCATAAATATTATCAAAGACATGTATGATGGTTACACATGTGCAGTTCGAACAGAGGAAGGACTGAGCGAATGTTTCCCAATAGAAACTGGGGTTAAACAAGGATGTATTTTATCGCCCTTGTTATTTGGAATTGTTATGGACTTCATAATGAAGAAATGCTGCACTGGTAATAAAGGCATCGAATGGATACAAGGAGACCATTTGGAGGACCTGGACTTTGCTGATGACATAGTTCTCATCAGCAATCAGATAAAAACGATGCAGGAAAACACAAATGAACTATCATCAATAGCCAGCAAAATTGGGCTTGAGGTCAATCATGAAAAGACTAAAGTCATGAAAAGTTTAATTCCAAAAAGTGACAAAATATACATGGAAAACAAACCAGTAGAAGAGATCGATCACTTCATCTATCTTGGAAGTCACATTGATCGAGAAGGGATACGAGCAAAGAAATTAGAATCAGACTGGCTAAAGCAGCAATGTCTTTCAGAAGCCTTGAAAAGTTGTGGAAATCAAAACTCATTAGCACAAACACAAAACTTAGGCTATTCAAATCAAATGTACTATCAACCCTTACGTATGCGTGTGAAAGCTGGAAAACAACAAGAGATATAGAAACAAAGTTGAACGCATTCGAAAATAAATGTCTAAGGAAAATACTTGGTATAGAATGGAACGAATTCAAAACAAACGAGGAAATTAGAGAAATCGCCAACCAACCACTAATATCTTCAGTAATAAAGAAAAGACGATGGTCATACGTTGGACATGTGATGAGAAGAGATAATAATCGAATAGCAAAGCAAGCCCTCATATGGGAAACAACAGGTAAAAGAAAAAGAGGAAGACCCAGGGAGACACTGAGAAGAACATTGATGAGAGAGGCAAGAGCAGCAGGAATCGGCTCCCTCAATGAGATAGAACTGCTTGCACAGAACAGAGACAGATGGCGAGATTTGATAAAATATCTTTAAAAGAAAACTGCTAGAACAAAAATTCATATAGGAGAAGGTGTATCTTGGTATACGCCCTATGGGCCGGTTACGGCTCGAAAGGTCAATAGATAGATAGATATATATCTTTCAATGAAATAACTTATTAGTTGTCTTATATATCTTTCAATGAAATAACTTATTAGTTGTCTTATATATCTTTCAATGAAATAACTTATTAGTTGTGTTATATATCTTTCAATGAAATAACTTATTAGTTGTCTTATATATCTTTCAATGAAATAACTTATTAGTTGTCTTATATATCTTTCAATGAAATAACTTATCAGTTGTCCCCATTTAAAACTGAATACATGTAAACATAGAGTGGCAAAGCAAACGAGCAGTTTATTGCAAACATCAGTGGACAAGAAATAATCATTTGGGGCGAATATGTAGTGAACAGAACAGATGGGATATACGATATATATGACAAATTGAGGGACGAAGATGTAGAGGGTAAAAGAGAAGTGGATAAGGAATATGGAGATTGTCCAGCTGTTATGGTGTCCAGCATGAGAATGGAGATATAAGTAGCAACGGTGGGAATAACATGGTTGGTTACACAGAACGTGGATCTGGTAGTCTTGGTGATTGACTCGCAAAGTATGCTACAGGGGTTATGTTTTTTGGCGTGTGCGATAGCTGCTATAATAGGGACTGCAGCTGCCTTTCTTTGTTTGGATCACCCAATGTGGTGAGACTACAAGAAATGATAGACTAATAGTAAAAGAAAGAAACAAGAAAGGTCTCAGTCTGAATAGTAAGAAAACAGAAGTAATGGTTATATCGAAGAAACAATCACCACCATCATGCAGCATAAAAATAAACAGGAAAAACTTGAAACAGGTGCAAGGTCTGAAATACTTGGGCACAATAATTACATCAGATGAAAGATGCAAAACACAGAAATAAAAAGCAGAATAGCTCAGGCCAAAATAGCATTTCAGAAAATGAAAAATATCTTATGCAACAAATCTATGTCAATAAAAATGAGAAAGAAAATTCATCGGTGCTATAAAGAACCAATTATGACCTATGGAAGCGAATCATGGACAGTAGACAAACAAATGAAAAAACGATTAGAGGCCACAGAGATGGGATTTCTCAGAAGAATGTTGAAAGTTCCCTGGACAGATAAAAAGACCAATGAGGAAGTTCTCAAAGAGGCCAACACAAAAAGGGAGTTCTTAAAAAACATCAGAAAGAAGCAATCAACATTTTTCGGGCACATCATGAGAAGAGGAAAGTTGGAATACTTGGTTACAACTGGCAAAATAAAAGGAAAGAGAGATCGCGGACGACAAAGAGAGAAAATACTAGATAGCTTGGTGTCATGGCATGGAAAACAGTCAACAACAGAACTGATACGATGCACTGTAGATAGAAGATTGTGGAGGGACATGATCACCTACGCCAACAGGTATGGCACATGCTACTGATGAATGTGGTGAGATGTTAATCCGTATGTTTCCACTGACACGGGCGGTTGAGCAATTATGAATTTTAATTCGTTTGCAATGATGCCGGGACCTTTGACTAACTGCAACTATTACAACTACAGAGATGAGAAAGTGGGTTCATCGGTGCTATATGGAGCCAATTCTGACCTATGGAAGCGAATCATGCACGGTAGACAAACAAATGAAAAGACGATTAGAAGCCACAGAGGTGGGATTTCTCAGAAGAATGTTGAAAGTTCCTTGGACTGCTAAAAAGACCAATGAGGAAATTCTCAAAGAGATCAACACAGAAAGGAAGCTCCGATAAAAACGTCACAAAGAGACAATCAACGTTTGTCGGGCACAACATGAAAAGAGGAAAGTTTGAATCCTTGGTTACAGCTGTCAAAACAGCAGGAAAGAGAGATCGCGAACGACAAAGACAGAAGATACTAGATTGCTTGTGACTTGGCATAGGAAACAGTCAACAACAGAATTGATAGGATGGACTGTGTAGAGGAAATTGAGAAAGGACATGATCGCTTGGACAGCTTGTTTGACTTATGATAGTGATCTATGCCATTAGATGTACTGTCAAAATATAGCTCAAATCGTGTAAATAAATTTGGTTGTGATAGGTAAATGAATGTAGTGTCCTTATGTATGCATAATTGTTTACATTTAGCTTCAAGTATATAAATATCTTATATAAATAAAGTATATAAATATCTTATATAAATAAAGTATATAAATATATTATATAAATAAAGTATATAAATATCTCATATAAATAAAGTATAAATAATCTTTTGTTCATGTCCCCACAATCTTTAAAGGAAAAAAAAAATATTTTAAAAGTCGCATTATTTGGGTGAAATTCGGAGAGAAACTGAAAGCACTCACAATGAATTATGAAAGTAGTGAAAAAAAAAAAACCAAATGATAAAATTCGAGTCACACGCAAGAATAAATGTGATCAAACCAGTTCTTACCTTTTTGGTTTAATCACACGGGAATAAAGTGACGGGTCGATGACCTACATAGATTGCTCTGAATAACTTATTGGTGGGGGAGGGGGATATGAAAGTATTGGGTTTTCCATTGTATTCTTTCACCGGTCCCTCCGTATGTTTCAGTCAGCAATACTTACACAGGATTATTCATCCGTACATTTGATTAAAACCATAATATGTCACCGTCAAGTACGATGCCTGCTGGCTTAGGTGATAATGTCTCTCCACAACTTTCGATCTCGATAGTTATTTATCATTTTTGTTGTTGACCTCTTCTCTTTGCTTCCCTCTATCTCTTCGTCCCTCAATTTTCCCAGCTGTCACAATATATTCCAGCTGTTCCCTTCTCATTATATGGCCAAAAATGCTGATTGTTTTTTTTCCTAATTTTTGAAATTAGCTCTCTCTTTGCATTGGCCTCTTTCAGGACGTTTTCATTACCGTTTTTAGCTGTCTATTGTATTATTTGGCCTAGTCACCCCGGAATAAATTGACGAATGGATGACCTATATAAATTGTTTTATTGGTTTGGGGGGGGGGGGGGGGGGGTTGGGTTGGAACCATTGGGTTATCCGTGAATTCTTTCAACAGTCTCTCACTTAGTTTGTGTTTTAATGCTTACAAAGGATTATTAATCAATTTATTTGATTAAATAATTTTGTCATTTCCATTAACTTTGAGACAATGTTTTTATTTCTTGCAACTTTGGTTGTCAACGACATTAAACCAAGCAGTTTATTGACAACAGGAGCGGTACTTGTTAAGTGACGGATAGCACAAAGTGAATAGGCTTGCATGTGACTCGAGCAGGTGATGAGATAAGAATAGTGCTATCTATCCTGCTGCTATCTAACGTTGTTATTCTGAATGCCGTTATTTAAGCAATAACTGAAATTACTGTTCTCGTTTTGTGACTATCTTCTTCTTCTAACTTTTAGCTCCCTGTGGAGCATAGGTTTCACCAAACACTTTCCAAGCCGGTCTGTTACTTGCCATTCTTTTAAGATCATTCCATGTCTTCACCATCATCATCATTTCTGCTTTCCTCTGTCTTCTCCAAGAATATTTGGTCTTCCCCTTTGTCTTTTTCCTTGGGGCCTGTTGTGTAATACTCTCAGTTGGCTTCCGCAGTGTGTGTTCTATCCAGCAAAATCATCTTCGTTTTATCTCTTTATCCACTGGTATTTGACTGGTACATTTCTATCATTCTAAGTAAGTGATTTTGTCTTGTTTTGTACCTATAACACTTTGTTAATGTTCTATCCATTTTGATTTTCATCTACCGTATTTGTTCCTTTGAAAAAGTCGTTCATGTAAGAGGTACACTGCCTGTTAGCGTGATAGTGATCGTGTCTTTCCACAACTATCATCATTATGTGCCATACCGGTTGGCGTAGGCCGCTCATGTCCCTCCACAATTCTCTATCCACAGTGCAACGTATCAGTTCTGTTGTCTGTTGACTGTTTTCCGTGCTTAACACCAAGATATCCAGTATTTTCTCTCTTTGTCGTCCGCGATTTCTCTTTCCCTGTATTTTGCCAGTTCTAGCCAAGTGTTCACCTTCCTCTTCTCATAATGTGCCCGAAAAATGTTGATTTTTTCTTTCTGACGTTCCATAAGAGCTACCTTTTTTGTGTTTATCTTTTTGAGAATTTCCTTGTTGGTCTTTTTAACTGTCACGGGAAATCTCGACATACTTCTGAGAAATTCCATCTCTGTGGTTCTATTCATATTTTTCATTTGTTTCTCTACTGTCCATGATTCGCTTCCATAGGTTAGAATTAACTCTAAATAGCACCGATGAACTCTCTTTCTCACTTCTATTGACATAGACTTATTGCGCAAGACGTTTTTCATTTTCTGAAATGCTACTTTTGCCTGAACAATTCTTTTTTTTTTATTTCTTGTGTGCCTGTTATCTAGTGTTATTATCGCGGCGAATTATTTGAATCTGCACTTGCTTCATATTTGTCTTGTGTGTCTGTTATCTAGTGTTATTATCGCGGCGAATTATTTGACTCTGCACTTGTTTCATATTTGTCTTGTGTGTCTGTTATCTAGTGTTATTATCGCGGCGGATTATTTGACTCTGCACTTGTTTCATATTTGTCTTGTGTGTCTGTTATCTAGTGTTATTATCGCGGCGGATTATTTGACTCTGCACTTGCTTCATATTTGTCTTGTGTGTCTGTTATCTAGTGTTATTATCGCGGCGAATTATTTGACTCTGCACTTGTTTCATATTTGTCTTGTGTGTCTGTTATCTAGTGTTATTATCGCGGCGGATTATTTGACTCTGCACTTGTTTCATATTTGTCTTGTGTGTCTGTTATCTAGTGTTATTATCGCGGCGGATTATTTGACTCTGCACTTGCTTCATATTTGTCTTGTGTGTCTGTTATCTAGTGTTATTATCGCGGCGAATTATTTGACTCTGCACTTGTTTCATATTCGTCTTGTGTGTTGTTATGTTGCATAGTAAAGAAAGTAAAGAGCCCCTCACACCAAGTGGCGTATACGGAGTTATTGAGTTATTAGCGGGTCATCATCTTTGCACTCCGAACATGTCCATATGTGCTCAGACATCTCCCCCCCCCCCCCAACTCAGCAAATTTCGCAGTGTCCAGCGACTGACGACTCCAGTTCCATGTTGGTTGATAAGTCTTCTTACACGGCCACTAAGTTTCTCGTTTCTGGCTGTGCCCATTTTAGCTCTCATCTCTTTTATCCGAAGGAGTGACGTGGACTCATGGTTGTCGAAGTCTTGTGTCCTTCCAACTTCCCGGTGGGCATTGGTGATGTCCGCCCGATCCATTGGTTGATCGTCCTCAACAACAGCGCAGCTAGCCAACCTGTCCGCTCTTTCATTTCCCCGTACTCCCGCATGTCCTGGGACGTAGACAAAGGTGAATTACGTATTTTTTTTTTACTTCTGCGGCGTATACGGAATATGGTGGTGGTGAGCATAATTTTTATAGACCTTCGGCACATTATTTTTGGGATAATATCCTGCCGCTTCACGGTTACGTCCCTGCCGCTTCACGGTTACGTCCCTGCCGCTTCACGGTTACGTCCCTGCCGCTTCACGGTTACGTCCCTGCCGCTTCACGGTTACGTCCCTGCCGATTTACTTACCCAGAAAAAAAATCCTATATCCATTTAAGGCTGGATGAACCCTGAAGCCGTCGATCAGGATCGAACCCGACCTCTTGTCCTTTGTAGTCCAGTTCACTAACCACTGAACTCTCGCGGCTCCTTTTATGCTGCATGATGATGATTATTGTTTCTTTGATATGACAATTGCTTCTGTTTTATTACTATACAGACTCAAATCTTTCTTGTTTTCTTTTACTATTATGTCTTTCATTTATAGTTCATTCTCAGTCTCTGCTATTAAGACTGTGTCGTCCGCATACCGCGTATTGTTTATATTGTGACCGTTGACTTAATTCCTTTTTTTTTGTCCTCTGTTGATCTTATTATATGTTCGCTGCAAAGTGAGAACAAATCTATGTCTGCAGTTGCTTATTATTTCTTTTGTTGATTTGCTAACAAACCATTCTTTTAACCTGGATATTAGTATTATATAGAATATTATATTAACTTGGATAAATGAGGTGAGATGCAGAATGGCTCAGGCAACAGCAGCTTTCCAAAAAAATGAAGTTGATACTGTGCAATCCATTTTTGACAATAGAAAAAAGAAAAAGAGTTCTTTAATGTTATGTAGAGCCAGTCTTAACATATGGATGTGAATCGTGGACAATAGGACAACAAACAAGAAAATCATTACAGGGTGTCGAAATGTAGTTTTACAGAAGAATGTTGAGAATACCATGGAGAAGAGTAATGAAAACGTTCTGAAAGAGGTCAAAGCAAAAAGAGAACTAATTTTCAATATTAGGAAGAAACAAATATCATTATTTGGCCATGTAATGAGAATGGAAAAGCTGGAATATATTGTAACAACTTGAAAAATCGAGGGACGAAGAGATAGAGGAAAGCGACGAGAAAAGATACCATATAGCTTAAGAGAATGGCTTGGCAGAAGGTCAACAACAGAAATTATAAATAACTATCGCGATCAAAAGTTGTGGAGAGACATGACACCTACGCCAGCAGCCATGGTACTTGATAATGATGATATGGCTACTCTTTATGTTACCTTGAAAGTAATGTACGAGATTTCTCTCTTAGTCTTTATTATTTATATTAGTTCATCAATATAGAAGCATACTGGTTTAGAAGAGAATTCTAATTAAAACGTTGCAGTGATTAAAACGTAACATGTTTGGACAATTAAATACAAAAGTTAAGCACCGACTTTTAATTATGAACAAATTGTCAAGCCTTTCTTCAAGTTTAGCTACCATTAGCTTACCATTCTGTGTACTATGTTTTTTTTCCCCATGTTTTCTCCAGTTCTACAAGCGGCCCCTTATGATATTTAATATATTATACTATATACATGAAACAAAAATCATAAATATTATTAAAGATATGTATGATGGTTACACATGTGCAGTTTGAACAGAGGAAGGACTGAGCGAATGTTTCCCAATAGAAACTGGGGTTAAACAAAGATGTATTTATCGCCCTTGTTATTTGGAGTTGTTATGGACTTCATAATGAAGAAATGCTGCACTGGTAATCAAGGCACGAATGGATGGATACACGGAGAACACTTGGAGGACCTCGACTTTGCTGATGACATAGTCTCATCAGTAGTCAGATAAAAACGATGCAGGAAAACACAAATGAACTATCATCAATAGCCAGCAAAATGTGGCTTGAGATCAATCATGAAAAGACTAAAGCCATGAAAAGCTTAATTCCAACAGACGACAAAACATACATGGAAAAGAAACCAGTGGAAGAGACCGATTACTTTATCTATCTTGGAAGTCACATTGATCGAGAAGGGGATACAAGCAAAGAAATTAGAATCAGAATAGCTAAAGCAGCAATGTCTTTCAGAAGCTTTGAAAAGTTGTGGA
>JAVIAB010000160.1:21397838-21442838 GCA_032433765.1 Megaustenia siamemsis | reverse complement strand
GGCTAAAGCAAAAGAAATAAGAGGGACAGTTTTGTGTGTGTGTGTGTGTAAAAATTGTAAGCAGCACATGGCCTTGATTCGAAGTTCTCAGTTTAGTTTAATAATAATGTGTAAACAAAACTGTTTACTTGTTATTTATTTTTTGTTTAATGTCTAAACAATTACATTTCTGTGAGTATTGTAACTGTTTATGTTTTTTTTTTTAACAGGTAGTTAGCAACTCATCGTCAAAAGAACTTCTCCAAACAATTGAAGCCCGATCTGCTGTACTGACGTTGGTGTGTTACGAGTGCCTAAGTTAAATCTAACACATCCACTGACCAGCTGAAACGTGTTGACCAGTGTCCAGTTAACCATCACTTGTGTGTACTTTATTGTGCCTTTTAAACCAGCAGCCAAGGGAAGGAATAGAAATGCCATTCAAGCACGGGCTTTTCGGATGCTTCGACAACGTCGGCCTGTGTGTTGTTACATACTTCGTGCCTTGCTACACGTATGGGAAAAACGCCGAGGCAGTTGGCGAGAACTGTTTGTTGTGTGGTTTAGTTTATTTTCTTCCGCCTATTAGCCTTGTCTTTCATACGCTTACTAGAGGAAAAATTCGCGCTCAAAGCAATATTGAAGGTGACATTCTGAGAGATTGTCTAACTGTATGGTTCTGCACCTGCTGCGCCCTGGTACAAGAAGCACAAGAGACCCAGTCTCCGGCTGATACATATATTCAACGAAGTTAATTAACTCTCATATTTTTTTCTGTGGGATTTGATGTTATTCCCCTTTTATTTCAATTTGAATATTCTAATGATATTAATTGATGAATACTGTATTTTTTTTGTTTAAAGGAATCCAGTATACGAATAATGAACACAGGAAAATGAAAATAGAACGCAAGGTAACGAAGAAAGAAAGCAAGAAGATGAAGATAGAATACAAGAAACTGAAGATAATAGTAAGATAAAAATGATAACAACGAGAGTAATCATACTTTCTAGCAAACATTATCAACTTTATTTATCAAAGATTTTGTTAAACGACCAGACAACATCTTGATTCCTTTTAAATATTTGATTTGTGTCATCATCGTTTTGAGCGTTTGAAAACTTTTCTTAGTTACTCTTACAATTATGTACAACCATTCTTATTTTACTTAGTTCTTGTGTTCATTGTTCAGTTTAAATTAAAACATTTAAATGAAACATCTTCCCTGTTTTAGTGATTAATACTTTTAAGATTTTTTTTTTAATATTTATTTTTTATAGATTATTCTTTTAAAATTGAAAATGAAAGTAGTTGTTATTTTGATAGAATTAAACCGAAATCCTGGCCAAGCGGAGGCAAATGCCAGACCTGTTGGCATGGTGTATACTATAACTAAAAATAAATCAATTCTTGAAGCGAGGAGACTTCTCTGTGTGTGTGTAACCTGATGGGCATATTTCATGAAACAGGACGAGAAGCACAAATTAGGTATACAATGTTCAAATAAGATTAATTTATGGCATATGTAATATAAATATATGAATACTTTTATTAAATTTGTAATTTCTTTAAATAATTATTGTCTTGCTTTTGCTCTGAAGGGATATAACCCATTTATATTCTGCTTTAATTGAATATTGGTACAACGTTGATATAGAATGTCATATTTCTCTATTTTACCATATATTTATCATGATTGATAACTAAAATAACGTTATTGACACATTTCAGTGGTATATGCTTGGGAATATAGAAAGTTTCTACGAAACTGGGGGTGAGAATCGCGTGCCAGCTGCAGCCGCAATATTGAATGTGGGTTAGAGTTTTTATTTCATTCACAATAGGAAAATAAAGACCTTGACCCAATCAGAGGTCAAACCGACGTCCACCTGGTGAGCAATCGGCCGATGTAGTCTACATGGACACCTGCTATTTTATTCTATCTACGGGAGCAGTTTCATTACAGTTAAAAATATTCCCCATATCCGCTCCACCGTTTGTCACAGCATTTCTCAAAATGCATGGGAAAATATGTTCACAAATTCGCTCCGTGCACGTCCTATTCCACAGTACATGCGACGATTCCTTCTTTCAATATTGTGATACACTTTGCATTTACATGGTTAGAGGGTATTTTGTTAGGTAGGCAGCGATGCCGAAGATGGAACGCCATGGCATGCGCTCGGAAAGAAGAGAGTGAGATGATACAGATTTCGATGATGTTCGTGAATCTGCAGCCCAGGTGCTACTCCCAGACCTTCGTGTTAGTCAAGTGGGGTGCTGCCTACATTCAGGAGATCTACGAGGAGAACGTGTGAGGACTTGTGAACCAGTTTATTGTTTAACGCTGCTGGATTTGCTGGGGAGGAGATCTCAGCTCTTATGGAAACTTGTTGGATGTGAGGTGATGATAATCCGACGACTGATTGACAAACAAACTAATTGACTGACTGACTGACTGACTAACTGACTTACTGACTAACTAACTGACTATTATACTAATTAATTAACTAACTAGGCTAACCTAAACTAATATAAATAAATTAAACAACTAAATTAATCTAACTAAATTAAACTAACTCACTAATTAACTAATGTAATTAACTAAACTAAGTAAATTAACTAATTGACTAAACTAGATAAAATTAACTAACTGGCTAACTAACTAACCTTAGCTAACTAACTAAACTAACTAACTAACCTAAACTAATTAACTAACACACTAATTAAGAAAACTAACCAACCAACTAATCAACTAACTAAACTAGCTCTTCTTCTTCTTCTACCTATCAGCTCCCAGTGGAGCATAGGCCTTCAACAAACACTCTTCAAGTCGTTCTGTTTCTTGCCATTCTTTTAAGATCATTCCATATCTTCCCCATCATCTTCATTACTGCTTCTATCTGTCTTCAAGAATTCTTTGGTCTTCCTCTTTGTCTTTTCCCCTGTGGATTCCAGATAGCTTGGGTAGCCAACCTTCGATGCGGAGACGGCACTCAATGATGGTGATGAACGAGACAAAGAGACCTTACAGAGAAAATACATTGTGAGTGTATGAGTGTTGCGCTTGCTATGCAATACGAAGATGTTTGGTTTGTTCTTATCAAAGACATCATTAGTTTGTAGCTATAACTTATGCCGAGGTGTCAGTGACGGCCATGGAAGGAAGGCACTGCCAACATTCCTTCAAATTATTAGAATTAACGGTCCAACAACTGAACACTCTTACATCATGATATGCTATAAAACTGCCTATGTAATTTGTATTTACTTAAAGTGCATGTACTTTTAATATCAGCAAACAACTTAATAATATATAATATCGTTTATTTCAAATAGAACAAAGGTAATAGCGTATTGATTAAGCTGATAGATCATTTGCTTCAAAGTTTGCTTCACATATTTTAAATAAATCATTATTTCCCTTTACTGTAGTCATGTTTATTGTGTTTATATTTTCTTTGTGTCAGTTTCGATGTTTTATTTTGGTTTGTTTTGTTATTTCTTAGACTAGTCTTCAGACGTTAGAAAGGAATGGCGCCACTTCAGGCGGAGTATTCTCATCTGCTCAGCCTCCGGTCCTATCAACCAACAGAGTCGTCATACTAATATTTCACACTAGTGAACGTGCTGCGTTTTGAAAAAAGGCGCGCAGCTCACTTCCGGGTCGCTGTAACGGCTGTCTTGGTCAGCACGAACCTCCATGCTCCCGTGCGAAATCCGTAGTAGACCTCATGATCAGCAACTGTGCCCCAAGAATCGCTGTCCAAATAAACGAAGTCAGGCCTCCACTCCGTTGAAACACTCGATCCGATCGTAATTCAGCCGGTGGTGAATTTGCAGTCGCGCACATAATGCAATACTCACACATCCTGTCCCAGGGCAAAACTCGGACCTGGTACGACTCCACTTCTTAGACTCTCAGACAGCTTAAGAGAATGGTTTGGCAGAAGGTCGACAGCAGAAATGATAAATAATTGTCGAGATCGAAAGTTGTGGAGAGACATGATCACCTACGCCAGCAAGCATGGTACTTGATGATGATGATGACGGGAATTAGTGAAGGCAAATGGGAAAGGGGATGCTTTGATTTTAACCAGTGACCCCAGAATTTCTGGAGAAGTGGGATATCAACACTGGAGAGTATCATCACGAGGTAATAACAAGAATGATCTGGCCGATTGTACCAGCAAGATACGAGAAAAGGGCTGCAGAAAGAGCAACATTTCAAACACAACACACACTTAGCAAAAAGGAGGGGGGGGGGGAAAGGAATGAAAGCTTTTCACACTCGCTGCTTTGGACGCATACTTGCTATCTATAGGAGCAATAAAGTGACAAATGATGAAGTGACAATCAAGTGGTAAGTAATAAAATGACAAGCAATTACGTGACAAGTGATGAAGTGACAAACAATCAAGGGGTAAGTAATAAAGTGACATGCAATGATGTGACAAGTGATGAAGTGACAAACAATCAAGTGGTAAGTAATAAAGTGACAAGCAATGACGTGACAAGTGATGAAGTGACAAACAATCAAGGGGTAAGTAATAAAGTGACAAGCAATGACGTGACAAGTGATAAAGTGACAAACATTCAAGGGGTAAGTAATAAAGTGACAAGCAATGACGTGACAAGTGATGAAGTGACACACATTCAAGGGGTAAGTAATAAAGTGACAAGCAATGAAGTGGCAAAGCTATAAAGTGACAATCAATTAATTGACAAGCAATAAAGTGACAAGAAATAAAATGATAATCAATGAAGTGACAAACAACTAAGTGACAGGCAATAAAGTGAATATCAATAAAGTGACAAGCAATTAAATGACAAGCAATAAAGTGATAAGTAAAGAAGTGACAAACATCAAAGTGACAGGCAGTAAAGTGACAATCAATAAAGTGACAAGCAATGCAATGACAAGCAATAAAGTGATAAGTAAAGAAGTGACAAGCAATAAAGTGACAGGCAACAAAGTGACACGCAATAAAATGACAAGCCATAAAATGATAGGCAATAAAGTGACAAAGTTGTGCTGGAATTTCTTATCATGTTCACTATCACTCTGTATTGTCACTTAACCTCATGCAAGGGCGGGCAGCAACCGTTACCATTTCCTACATAATTCACTCTAGATTGTCCTTATAGTCTCTCTCTGTTGTGGGAACATTACCGTCTATGTCGACTCTTCATTTTGCTGTAGACCGGGCACGCTTGTAGAATGTGTTCTGCAGTTACTAGGTGATTTAACCATAAGGTCCGACCTTCTCAATATAATTTGCAAATTCCCTATGACGGGGTGCTGTCCCATTAAGTTTATTGACCTGCAGGGTATAATTACAACTACACTCGTGTGACTATCTCTTTCCCATTCTGACCACGGTCCACGACACAGGGAAGTCATTTTTCTTTTCTTAAACCAGTTTCGATTATTTTATTTTGGATGCTTCATTACTAGTTAGCTATGTAGGATTAGTTTTATTTACTTACATATCTGTGTGTACGTATTGTTTGTTTGTTCCTGCTGAAGGCCTATTGAGCCGAAACGTCTTTCAAATCAGTGTCTTCTATCAATCACGTAAAGCTTTTACTATACCATTTTTTTCTATCTATTTTTTCTCAATTTTCCCTCACATTTAGCTTTACTGCAGCTTCGTGTTTGTATGTATTCATTTGCATTTCTTTGCCTTAACCCCCATTACGTTTAGCAGATTTGTGAGAATTGCAATCAGTGAATGAGTCCATGGACAGAATAGAACGTTCGCAGTTACACATTTCGATCAGTCTGATCTCAAGACAGGTGACATAGAGCACCTACTCCGATCCAAGACGGACGACAAATGGACAATCCCATATTCAAGTAGAGCATGTAAAAGAACTTGGTAGATGAAAGTAGAGAGAGTAGGATGCTTACTGCTGCCCAGGTTGAGTATCATCATCATCATCAAGCACCGTGCCTGCTGGCGTAGGTGATCATGTCTATCCACAACTTTAGATCTCGACAGTTATTTATCATTTCTGTTATTGACCTTCTGCCAAGCCATTTACTTAAGTTGTTTGGTATCCTTTCTCCTTGGAACCCTCTACCTCTTCGTCCCTCAACATTCCCAGTTGTCACAATATATTCCAGCTGTTCCCTTCTCATTACGTGACCAAAAAATGATGATTGTTTCTTTATAATTTTAGAAATGAGCTCACTCTTTGTTTTGTCCTCTTTAAGAACGTTTTCTTTACTCTTCTTAGCTGTCCATGGTATTATCAACATTGTTCTGTAAAACCACATTTCTACAGCCTCCAGTGATTTCCTTGTCTGTTGTCCTATTGTCCATGATTCACATCCAGGTTAAGAATGGCCCTACATAAAATTTAAGAACTCTTTTTGGTGTTTTTATTGTCAAAAATGGATTGCACAGTATCTTATTTTTTGTTTGTTTTTGGAAAGCAGCTTTTGCCAGAACCATTCTGCATCACACATCTGTTGTACATCTACTATCTCAACCCTGTTGTACATCTACCAGCTCACCTCTGTTGTACATCTACTATCTTAACCCTGTTGTACATCTACCATCTCACCTCTGTTGTACATCTACCATCTCACCTCTATTGTACATCTACCATCTCAACCCTGTTGTATATGTACCATCACACCTCTGTTGTACATCTACCATTTCACCTCTTGTGTACACAAACTTCTACCATCTTCACAATAACTAGCCTGTTTTCTGAAGAAGAAAAAAGCCTGGGAGGGAACATTGCTGTTCTACGGGTTTCATGCTCTGTGTTGAGGTCTTCCTGTATTATCAAAAAGGAGGTAGAACTAGTAACGAACTAAATTTCATTCAACCGCTCATAATTTTACTCCGATTGTACTCATAAAATGAGGATCGTGCAAGACAAAACAAGTACATATGCCTGTATTGCTTGTTCCGAGCCGCGCATACACTTGGCTGTTCAATCTGCTCTGTCCATGCTTATCGTGTAAAGTTAGTAATTTTTTTCTGGGGTGCATGGTTATGATAGCACATACCAGGACGCCACTGACAAAATCAGACATAGCAAACAGTTCGCCCCTCGCAGGAGGCAGGAGAGATGGGCGCAGCCGCCCTGGTGGAACGAAGAATTAGAGGAAGCTTGGTGGAACAAGTGACGAGCAGCCACAACATGGCAGAAAGTCAGAAAGAATGGAAGAAAACAAACTGAGCTCTTGAAGCGTCTGAAAAAAAGAGGTCAACCATAAAATGATGCACTTTAAACTATGTGCTAAGCAGGCCCAGGACGCCAAGCGGGGTGATGTCTGCAAAAAGGTGTGCTCGGAAAAATTGCTAGCCACATTCTGGTGCCTTTATCAGAGCATGAATGGCACAACATAACATAGAGATATACTAGACTTCCAGAGCACAGGTCAGATATGGCACAAATCTGGTGAGAGCAAATGAAAAGCCCTGATCATCCGATCCAACATCCATTTGTCCAGGGCTGCCACAATCTTCACCATTGTCACCAGTTCTATTTAACGTGTACACAATAACGATCACGGAATAGCAGCTGGATGGGGGGGGGGGGGATGGGGTGTAAGAACTATGACTTTTGCTGATGATATTCTGGTATATCGACAGGGAAGAGACAGAAGGGAAATCGCCTCCACAATGCAAAACGAATTAGATCGCATCTCTTCATGGTGTGAAGTACCAGGTGCATTGGTTAATCCTAATAAAACATCAGTTGCATGGTTCTCTTTTAACAATCATATCGTTAACACTGAAGCACCCGTAGTACGAATGGGGGCTGATTATATGGCCAGAGACAGGGTGATGACATACCTCGTAGTTAAGTTTGATCGCAGCCTGTGTTTTAGGGACCATGTTGACCATATAATAACAAACTCCCGCAAAAGATTAGCCACCATGTAGCTGCCAACATTGAGCAGAGGCTACTTACCCTTCTGTTCCAGGAATTGGTCCTTGCATAAATCGAGTATGCCCTAACAATTCTTACTGTCAGTACGACTCAAATTGATAGGCTGGAGAAATTACAGGCTGAAGCTATGCGCATTATCTTGGGGTGTACGAGGGACACTCCCTGTGTAGAAACGAGGTATCTTCTTGACTTTCCAAACATTGATGACAGGATCAAGATCTGGAGGGCACGAGCATACCAGAAGATAAGTGCAGATAAAGAGCACCCATTGCTCCAGGAGCTCAACACAGGAATGGTGTCAGGCTAAAAAGAGGCAAATCATGGATGGACCGAGCAGAAGATGTAATTAATCAGGTCTGTGGGCTTACGAATATCAAGGCTGGCCAGGAGTGGACACCGGTGCCTACGTCATTCAGGTGTATATTCTCGTATATTGTCACACTCTACATGAAATGTAGAGAGCAGAACTCAGTCGTGGTCAATGCGGAGGTGAACACTCTCATTTGGGATAACACCGACGAGGAATTATACAGACGAATCTGTAATATCAAGAGTGCATGGGTGTTTACAGCACTCTTGGCAGGCAGAACAGTCAAAGAAGACAGTGTTGGATACGTTATGACCACAAGTAGCAAAATGATGGAGGTGATGGCAGTGGCCAAGGAATTCAATTGGTTGGAGTCACAAGTCTACACCCATACCTGCATACTAGGTGACTTGATGCGCATGATAAGAAAATTGGAGGCGTGCTCTGTACGTAGGCAATGGGTAGAGTCATTGCAGACGTCAAAAATACTTAGTCACCTTTGTCTATGTCCCTGGATATGCAGGGGTACGGGGAAATGAAAGAGCGGACAGGCTGGTTAGCTGTATTGATGGCAAAGCCGGTCAACCAATGGATCGGGCGGACGTCATAAATGCCCTCCGAGATGTGGTAAGGGCACAGAACTTCCACAACCATGAGTCCACGTGACTCATTCAGATCAAAGAGATCGGAGTTAAGATGAGCACAGCCAGAAACTAGAAACCTAGACGGCGTATAAGAAGACTTATCAACCAACACAGACCTGGAGTTCTCTCAATGAGACGTCGAATCGACGGAGAACGAAGAAAATATCAAGATATTTAAAAGATAAAACGATCAATATTTATATGTTCAACTCTTATCACAGAACATCCAAAACGTGAAAGGAGAATATATGCTGAAATGGGACTTTATAGCTAGGTCATAAACACAATAAAGGTGTGACTGCATATCGTCATTATCACTATCAGCGTTAAAGATAGATTTGTCCAGCTACGACTCATATCTCTCCTTTAGATATGATCAAAGATATATATTTTAACTGACAATTATTTATTATATCAACCAAGAAACTCTCTTTAAATGTGGATTATGAAAGAATTTTTGTTCTAATTTGTTTTAAAGATGTTTTAAAAACAAAACTAAACAAATAAAAACATATTTTAAAAAAAATGCATTTTATTATTTCTGTGAAATGCATGAAAGCACAGATATTGTTGTCATTAAACGTACTTATCTTGTTCTTCCAAATACATTCCATTATTTAACGAGAGCAAACATAATTTTATTTTAAGTACAACCATTTTTTTATACACAGTAAAGCATGTATATTTTCTGAAACCAGAACACATTTATCACTGTCCAACACAAACATACATATCTATTAGTGAAACACATACACGGGGAAGCAAAGACACAGGTGAAGCACACACAATTGTAAAACACACACGCTTTGGTAAAGCACACACTTTAGTGAAGCACACACACATTGGTAAAGCACACACACAGTAAAGCACACACATGGTAAAGCACACACGGTTGAGCACACACAACATTGGTAAAGCACTAACATTGGTGGTGAAACTCACACACGGTAAAGTGCACACATTGATAAATCACACATATTGAGGAAACCAACACGCTGGTGAAATACACACTCACTGATGAGGAAGAAACATAAAATTGAAGCACACATACTAAATCTTATATCCACGTATCACTTTCTAACACATACATTTTTGTTTTATTAAAACAATCACATGCTTATATAATTTCCAACACACACGTGCAACTAGCTTGTAGACAAAACACACGAACAAATAAACAAGCGTTAATCACTATATAATACACACACATTTCTTTCTTGATAGAACATACACATACACACTTTTCCCGAGGTGAGAACACCCATAAATTTACAACTTTCCAACATCTACACATTTATAACTTTCCTACATCCACACATTTATAACTTTCCAACATCGACACATTTATAACTTTCCAACACCCACACATGTATAACTTTCCAACATCCACACATTTATAACTTTCCAACATCCACACATTTATAACTTTCCAACATCCACACATTTATAACTTTCCAACATCGACACATTTATAACTTTCCAACATCCACACATTTATAACTTTCCAACATCCACACATTTATAACTTTCCAACATCCACACATTTACAACTTTCCAACATCGACACATTTACAACTTTCCAACATCAACACATTTACAACTTTCCAACATCCACACATTTACAACTTTCCAACACCCACACATTTATAACTTTCCAACATCCACACATTTACAACTTTCCAAGACCCACACATGCATAACTTTCCAACACCCACACATTTATAACTTTCCAACACCCACACATTTTTATAACTTTCCAACACCCACACATTTGTATAACTTTCCAACACTCACACATTTTTATAACTTTCCAACACCCACACATTTATAACTTTCCAACACCCACACATTTGTATAACTTTCCAACACTTACACATTTCCATAACTTTCCAACACCCACACATTTATAACTTTCCAACACCCACACATTTATATAACTTTCCAACACCCACACATTTATAACTTTCAAACATCCACACATCAATAACTTTTCAACACCCACACATTTATAAATTTCCAACACCCAAACATTTCTGAGCTGGAGATAAATAATAATAAATTAATAATATTGTGGGGGCGGCTAGATCAACGATTAATTTCAGGGGAAGAGAACAATTGGGGGGGGGGGGAGAATCACAAATCATCAAACAGAAATAACAAAAGAAAAAACAATAGGCAGCCAGAGGCAGGATCGAGCCCGTACTCCTTGACACAGCGCCTTGCCACGAGAAACAAACACTAGAGCACACGGCCAACTAAACTGCCTAAAAATAGCTTATTGGTAGGATATACCCACATATCTCAGTTATATATTTAGCACAAACATTTCTATATTTGTAATAAGTAGATACACACGTATCGCTTGTAAACACAAACATTTCTATATTTGTAATAAGTAGATACACACGTATCGCTTTTAAACACAAACATTTCTATATTTGTAATAAGTAGATACACACGTATCGCTTGTAAACACAAACTCATGTATCTGTTGTTAAGACGGATCCACTATTTTCTGTCTTTCAAATTTGTTTCTTTTAACTACCTTCACTTCATGTTCGCCCATCTCTCACATTGTTGCCTGCAAAATATGTTCATCCGTCACGTTGTTTTCATCTGTCACGTTGTTGCCATCCGCCACGTTGCTTTCATTCGTCACGTTGTTGCCATCCGCCACGTTGCTTTCATCCGTCACGTTGTGTTCATCCGCCACGTTGCTTTCATCCGTCATGTTGTTGCCATCTGCCACGTTGCTTTCATCCGTCACGTTGTTGCCATCCGCCACGTTGCTTTTATTCGACACGATGTGCATATCTGTCACATCGTGCTGGTCAGTCACGTTGTAGCTTGCTCGCTCTATACCTATCTGGATGCAAATTTATTTGTCCATCAATTGTTTTAATTACTTGACGGTGTTTCCACAATCTCTGAATCTCTATCTTGCCCTTTATATTGCTTAAACCAATAGATACAAACTGTGTTATAGTTGAATATCTCGATCTAACCATTAGAAGATATATACATATCATTGGAAAAAAACACATATTAAATAGAAACGATTAATGCAGTTTTTAGTAGTAAAAAAGTAGAGCCCCACCGCGCCAAATAGCTTGTAGGTAATGTGGTGTTTGTGACCATATATTTTTATAGACCTTCGGCACATTATTATTTGGGGTAATATGGTCAGTATTACGCCCGTGCCGGTTTAATTTCCCAGAAAAAAATTCCGTTCCCTTTTAAGGTTGAGTGAACCCGGAAGCCGTCGATCAGGATTAGATCTGACGTCCTTTGTAGTTTAGTTCACTAAACACTGAGCTATCGCAGCTCCCTATATTTTAGTAGACGATAAGGTAAATAGTTAAACTCTCAGATAAAAAATAAATTGTGGGCGGTATTAACAGCGAATTGACCCTTTCTAAATCACATTTAAGAAAGATCAATACATGTGAGATGCGATGCTTGAGAAAAGTAACAAACAACACAAGAAGAGATAGAATACCAAATGAAACCATAAGAAAAATAGTAGGAATAAAACCCTGCCAAAAATATATAGAGCAACAACAACATAAATAGTTGGGCCACCTGGTCAGAAGGAATCCTCACCAATCACCATCAACGGCGTTCTTCTCGAGAATGCATGGAAAAAGACCAAGAGGAATACCTAGAAAAAGATGGATAGATGCAGTGATAGAGACATGTAAGAACAAAGCAAAATCACTAATTCAGACAGTTCGAACAGCTCAAGAACGACAAGTGAAATAACCGCGACACCTTTTCAGTATCAGTGAAAAGAGAAAAGAAGTAAGGATAAGAAGATTAACAGCGAATTAGAAGACTTCAAAGCTTCCAAATGTTGTAGTTCAGTAACGTTTAATACTACTCTGTCCTGTGACTTTAAATATGATGAACCTCTTTTTAAACTGAGACAAAATATCGGAATCAACCACAAGAAAAACTGCCCTAGTAAAGATCAATGCTGTATATAGAGTATAATGAGTATATTATTTAAAAAAGTTAAGTTCCAGAAATGTTGGTATACAGAGAATGGGACGAGATGAGTGAGCCAAGAAGAGAACAAATAGTGGCTTTCTGAAGGAGAAGATAGAAGAATACAAATAGTGGCTTTCTGAAGGAGAAGATAAAGAAAACAAATAGTGGCTTTCTGAAGGAGAAGATCATCATCATCACGTACCGGGCCTAGTGGCGTAGGTGATCATGTCTCTCCACAACATTCGATTTCTGCAGCTATTTATCATTTCTGTTGTTGACCTTCTGCCGAGCCATTCTCTTAAGCTGTCTGTTATTTTTTTCTCTTTGCTTCCCTCTATCTCTTCGTCCCTCAATTTTTCCAGTTGTTACAATATATTCAAGTTGTTCTCTTCTCATTACATGGCCAAAAAATGATGATTGTCTCTTCCTAACATTGGAAATTATCTCTCTTTTTGCTTTGACCTTTCTCAGAACCTCTTCATTACTCTTCTTAGCTGTCCATGGTATTCTCAACATTCTTCTGTAAAACCATATTTCTACAGACTCCAGTGATTTTCTTGTCTGTTGTCCTATTGTCCATGATTCGCATCCGTATGTTAAGACTGGCTCTACGTAACATTTAAGAACTCTTTTTCTAGTTTCTATTGTCAAAAATGGATTGCATAGTATTTTCCTCATTTTTTGGAAAGCTGCTTTTGCCTGAGCCATTCTACATCTCACCTCTTTTGTACATCTTCCGTCTGAGGTTAACAAAGTTCCCAAATATTTAAATTCATTTACCTGTTTTAATAGTGTTCCACTTGTCTTTATTTTGCACTGAGGTGATGTCTTTTTCTTTGTTGTTACCATTACCTCTGTCTTTTTGCTAGTTAGGCTGAGTCCTTTATTTTTGCTTTCCTTCACTATAATGTCCAACATTTCTTGTAACTCATTTTCACTCTTAGCGATTAATACTGTATCAAGGAGAAGATAGAAGAATACAAATAGTGGCTTTCTGAAGTGGATGAGAGTTAAGTAAAGGTTATTGAATACAATCCGCGCTAGATACTTTAGGCATATTCAACAACAAAGTTAAAGTCATATGCGAAATAAAAGTACAGAAAAAAGACAGGAAATGAAGGCAAATAAAGATTTGAACTGCTTGACAATATCAACAGCTATACGCTTTAGTTGCTCCGGGCTTGTGAACATTTTGAGGATAAGACAGGAACACCTTTAGATGTATCCGGTCGGCGGTAATGATAATACTAACATCACAAAATGTTACATGAAATGTCAATATTAATGTGATAATTAAAATGTCCTACAGGCCCGATTGCAACATGAGCTGGGTTAACACATCACAAACAAAGTAGTCGCCAGAATATAAGGCATTAACATCATAAATCAAGAAGTGAAAAGAAGTGAAAAGAAGACGTTTAAAATGGCTAGGTCAGGTTTATTCAGTAGAACCAACCAGGCAACAACATACGGCATAAACATGGACACCATCTGGTAAACGAAGAAGAGGCAGATCTTTGGAGGCATAGCGACGAAGTTACACATGATGAAGTGACAGAGGCGGGGGTGTCAGGCGAGAGTTGTCCATTCTTGCGTCGAATCAGATTGGGTGAAGATCTCTTGTGAATGCCCTAGCTCTAATCGCCGTTCAGATGAAGAATAGGCCCGTACGAGTACCACAAAACCTTTTCCAATCCAAAAATATAGGAGTTAACGTTTCATTAGACTCATCAGAGAGGCAAAGGCGGTAGCAGGAATCGGCTCCCTCAATGAGATTGAGATGATTGCACAGAACAGAAACAAATGGCGAGATTTGATAAAAGATCTTTGAAAGGATTGAGACTGCTAGAAAGGAAATTTAGATAAAGAGAAAAAGTATCTGGATCTATGGCCTATGAGTCGGCCATTGCTCGAAATGTCAACAGATAGATAGAATTATTGAGTGTATTGTGGTGTCACCTTAATGCTCAGGTAAATGAATAAGTAAAAAAAAAAGTAAAGAGCCCCCGTCACGCCAAGTGGCGTATAGGGAATATGGTGTTAGTGACCATACTTTTTACAGACCTTCAGCACATGATTTTAGGGGTAATGTGGTCGGTTTTACGTCCGTGCCGCTTTACTTTCCAGAAAAAAATCTAGTACCCATTTAAGGCTGGGTGAACCCGGAAGCCGTCGGTTGGGATCGAATCCTACCCCTTGTCCTTTGTTGTCCAGTTCACTAACCACTGAGCTATCGCTGCTCCCTAGGTAAATTAATAGAGAACTATAATTCGTTCACAAATTCGTGCCCGCAGAGTTTATCAATTATCTCGGAAACTGTTTGATGAATTTTTGTAATTCTTTTTCATGAAATCTTATTTTTTTCACCGACCTTCAGATTTTATAACATTTAAGTACAAAGGTAGGCTGAATTTTGCACAAATGGTTTTTTTTTTTTTTTTTTTTTTTTTTTTTGTTATATAATTTTAGGAAAATATCAAACCGCGTGCTCTAAACATTAGATTTTACTGTAAACTACGTTAATTTTCTAACAATGCGAGCCAAAGGCGTATCCGTATTACATTGAATAGTGCAAAATTTTTCATTTGATTGTATATCTTCGTCATAGAGATAGGTAAACTTCCTTGCTTGACCGTCGCCTCTGCAGAGTCAAAGTTCTGTCTTATTCATCGATTGAAAGACTTTCTATCTATATTTAGAGCTGCCCATGTTCTGTTTTATGATTTTTTTATATCGTAAAATAACCGACCCCTTGTAGATTCCTTGCAAAAGAGCATGTACAATAACACAGTTACCTTTTGCATAGTGAAGAATTTACACTTTAAACTCTTCATGGCTTTAAAAATCAAGTAGTCAGTTCACAACAGCTTACAAATTATCACACATACAGGAAATATTTATTAATAGTAAATATTTTGTCAAAATATGCCTCTGGACCAATTTAACAAGAAACCGGAAATGAAATTACCAAAATAAACCTCGGAGTGGCGCCCGTCTTACAAGTTAAGAGTGCGAATCGGTGCTAGAATTGTGTGGTGTGCACGTGAAATTTGTCTTTTTATTTGGTGAGTTGAATACAACAAATGTGGGTATTGTAAAATCCTAAAATTTAGGACAAGTAAGAAAATCATATTTTTATATACCTCAAATAATCAAAAATCTTTCCTAAATGCATGATAGTAGGGTAAAAAATCAGACTGAAGGTCGGTGAAAAAAATAAGATTTCACGATAAAGAATTACAGAAATTCATCAAACAGTTTTCGAGATAATTAATAAACTCTGTGGGCATGAATTTGTGAACGAACTATAGTAAAAGGACTATGCATTACACTGGATAGGAATTAGGTATCCTTGGTTGTTAGCAGGAAAGCTGATAATACTCTGAGCATGTAAAGACCCTACTCATACATATTCAGAGAGAGCGGCTGTAATGTTATCCAAAGAATTCCAAAAGTCATTGGTGAGCTGGAGCAGTTAATTAAAGAAGAATACAACAAGTTTCTTGATAAATGAAGAACAATAAATGAACATAGGTTTATGTCGCAGAAAATAATGCTGTTCAGTCAAAGAAAGATGAATTCTACATGAAAATAGAGGAGATTCTGAAACTCCATGAAAGTAAAGGTAAAACTATCTTGATGGGAGGTTTAAATGCTAAAATAGGGAAAATACATGAAACGACTAGAGTTATGGGCAGAATAACCAAGAGGAGATTAAATTAAAAGGCAAGAGGCTAGCCAATCAATGCCTGTCATTAGCGTGACTATATAAGGTAGCATATTTCCGCACAAAATAGCACATAGAATCAATATGACCATATTTGTATCAGAAGAAGTTTACGCTGCATTACAAGACATCAGAGGTGCAAATTTGGCGTCTGATCAGCGACTTGTGATGACTGAATTCAAACTAAAACTTAATAGATATAATAAAGCAGATAAGATTGAAAAACAATCTGCCACTTTTATATTCCTGTTCTACCTGACTCTGTAATAGTATACCGACCAGGATAGCCTTTCATGAGTGTATTCAAGGGAGTCAGGGAAAGCGTGCAAATCATGAAGCGAGGATTTGCGATGTTAGAAATAGGCTCATAAATAAATTCAAGGGCGTAGGTTCAAGGCAAGGAGGTTCTGTAAAATTCTTGAGGGAAAATGGCAGTGACGTATTGTTTTGGCAATTTGGAGATAAAGGAGCGTAGAAGGGCGTAGATGATTTGTTACGCGAAGGAGCTTGGGATAGTAAGTAGGGGGAGGCATAAAAAGCTAGGATGAGAGAGAAATTGCAGGTAGAACAGCGGGCAGCCAAGCTGAGTTATCTAGTTAAGCATAAATGTCGGACTTTGCAAATCCAGACTGTCATATGCCAGTAGAGTTTATTTTAAAGCCAGAGTGACAAATGGGAAGTCCATGGCAGTTTTCTAGTGTTCAGAGTCCGTTTGATGTATTTAAAGTCTTGACAGTTTTATAATAATTTAAAGTCAGATTGAAGTGATAGAAGCCATGGAGTGCTACGACGAAGGTTATGGATCTTGTAACGAAGTTATACACACAACAAGCAAAAAATATGAACTAGAAATGAATATCAAAACGACTAAAACTATGATCATAAACAAAGAAAATTCTCAAGACCTACAATTAAATATCACAGTTGAGGGAACACATCTGGAGACAGTCCAGAGTTACAACTACCTAGGACATACTATAACCAATGATGGAAAATGCAAAACTGAAATAAACAAAAGAATAGGTATGGAAAAAAGTAATTTTAATGCCATGAAAAATATACTAACAACAAAACAAATATCAGCAGGGCTGAAACTAAGAATGGCAAAATGTTACATCTTCTCAATATTCCTGTATGGTGCAGAAACATGGGCATTAGACAAGAAAACAGAACAGAAAATTGAAGCCTTTGAAATGTGGATTTATAGAAGAATAGGTAGAATTGGATGGAAACAAAGATAACAAACGATGAAGTTTTAAAAGAACTGAAAATAAAAAGAGAACTGCTGAACACAATTAAGACAAGACAAATTAAATTTTTGGGGCATGTTAAAAGACACAACAGCCTACTAAAAGTAATATTGGAAGGAAAAATACAAGGCAAAAGAGGCAGAGGCAGACCAAGACTAACATGGACGAGTAACATCAAAAGATGGACAAGTCAATCTATATCAGCCTGCACCATCAAAGCAAGAAACAGAGTAGAATGGCGATCCATGGTAGCCAACCTTCGTTGCGGAGAGGGCACACGATGATGATGATGAACGAAGTTATGGCCTTTCATGAGTGGAGGAGATATGATTCACAGACTGTTTTATATATATATACACAAATATTGTTGAGCCAGAGTGATGTAAATAAAGTTCTTGACGGTTTTACAACGAATGTGTTGCTCACTCTACTTAATTAAGAAAGGCCATTTTGGCGTTTGGCCTACTTTTAATTTTTCTGACAGACAGACATCATTTTATAAAATACCAGCACATTTCTGCTAGACAAGGTCACCATGTGAGAGGCTGGCATCTTTCAGTGAGATACTTATATCGTTCCATGGGTCAGGAGCATCATCCCTTGAGACATCAGCAACGTTATACGAAACAGCAGCATCGTTATACGAAACATCAGCATCTTTCTGTAAGACACCAGGATAATTCTGTGAGACACCTACATCAGTCGGAGAAACATCTACATCACTTTGAGAGACACCTACATTATCCTAGAGACACCTACATCATTCAGGGGAACATCTACATTACTTTGAGAGACACCTACATTATTCTAAGAGACGTCTACATCATTCAGGGAAACAACTACATTGTTCTACAGACTACATTAATTTGAGAGGCGCCTACATTATTCTGTGAGATAATTACACCATTCAGGGAATCATCTACATTACTTTTAGAGAGACCTACATCATTCCATGAGGTATCTACATCATTCATGGAAACATCTACGCTACTTTGAGAGACACCTACATTATTCTGTGAGATACCTACATCATTCAGGGAAACATCTACACTACTTTGAGAGACACCTACATAATTCTGATAGACACCTACATAATTCTGTGACACATACATTATTCCATGAAACACCTACATTATTCTGAGAGGAACCTACATTATTCTGTGAAACTCTTATATTATTCTGAGAGGCACCAAACATCATTCAGCGAAACAACTACATTAATCTGTGAGACACCCACACAATTTTTTGAGACATCTACACTATTTTTATGACACGTCATCTTTCTGTGAGACACTTACCTCTTTCCACGGCACATGAGCATCATTCCTTGAGGACACTAGCATCACTATGCGAAACATCAGTATCTGTCTGTAAGACACCAACACTATTCTGTGAGACACCAACATTATTCTGCGATACACCAACACTATTTGTGAGACACCAACATTATTCTGTAAGACACCAACACTATTCTGTGAGACACCAACATTATTCTGTGAGACACCAACAGTATTCTGTGAGACATCTACACTATTCTGTGAGACACCAACATTATTCTGTGAGACACCAACAGTATTCTGTGAGACACCTACACTATTCTGTGAGACACCAACATTATTCTGTGAGACACCAACATTATTCTGTGAGACACCAAAATTATTCTGTGAGACACCTACATTATTCTGTGAGACACCAACAGTATTCTGTGAGACACCAACACTATTCTGTGAGACACCAACATTATTCTGTGAGGACACCTACAGTATTCTGTGAGACACCTACACTATTCTGTGAGACACCAACATTATTCGGTGAGACACCAACATTATTCTGTGAGACACCTACACAATTCTGTAAGACACCAACACTATTCTGTGAGACACCAACAATATTCTTTGAGACACCAACACTATTCTGTGAAACACCAACATTTTTCTGTAAGACACCTACACTATTCTGTGAGAAACCAACATTATTCTGTGAGACACCAACATTATTCTGTAAGACACCAACACTATTCTGTGAGACACCTACACTATTCTGTGAGACATCAACATTATTCAGTAAGACACCCACACTATTCTGTGAGACACCTACACTATTCTGTGAAACTCCAACATTATTCTGTGAGACACCAACATTATTCTGTAAGACACCTACACTATTCTGTGAGACACCAACATTATTCAGTGAGACACCAACATTATTCTGTGAGACACCTACAGTATTCTGTGAGACACCTACACTATTCTGTGAGACACCAACATTATTCTGTAAGATACCTACAGTATTCTGTGAGACACCTACACTATTCTGTGAGACACTAACATTTTTCTGTGAGACAGCAACATTATTCTGTGAGACACCTACACAATTCTGTAAGACACCAACACTATTCTGTGAGACACCAACATTATTATGTGAGACACCTACACTATTCTGTGAGACACCAACATTATTCTGTGAGACACCAACAGTATTCTGTGAGACACCAATATTATTCTGTGAGACACCAACACTATTCTGTGAGACACCTACACTATTATGTGATACACTAACACTATTCTTTGAGACACCTACAGTATTCTGTGAGACACCAACATTATTCTTTGAGACACCTGCACTATTCTGTGAGACACCTACATTATTCTGTGAGACACCTACACTATTCTGTGAGACACCAATATTATTCTGTGAGACACCTACAGTATTCTGTAAGACACCAACACTATTCTGTGAGACACCTACAGTATTCTGTGAGACACCTACAGTATTCTGTAAGACACCAACAGTATTCTGTGTGACAGCTACAGTATTCTGTGAGACACCTACAATAATCTGTGAGACACCTACATTATTCTTTGAGACACCTACGGTATTCTGTGAGACACCTACATTATTCTGTGAGACACCTACAATATTCTGTGAGACACCTACATTATTCTTTGAGACACCTACAGTATTCTGTGAGACACCAACATTATTCTTTGAGACACCTACAGTATTCTGTGAGACACCTAAGTAGTGAGTACTGGGGTTTTGAACATAGTTTTTAACATTGCATAGTGATTACCCCTATATGAGAGTCATATTTGCACCATGCAATGTTGTTGTTATGACCGCTTATCTCTGACCTCGCTTATCGCGGGTGGTCGGGTGGCCGGGTGACCGCTTATCTCGTGGGATGTCGAGTGGGGTCTTATCTCAAGTGGGTGAGCGGGGCTTATCTCAAGTGGGTGAGCGGGGCTTATCGCAAGTGGGTGAGCGGGGTTTATCGCAAGTGGGTGAGCGGGGGTGTCTGTCGGCTCGGCGCTCCGTATTTTAAAAATTCCGAATATTTAAAAAAAAAACAGTCTCCATCGGATTTCGAACACGGGGTCTACCGCGTGTCAGGCCAGACACTTACCACTATGCTACAGGCGATCACAGAATTAGAGGCTGAATGACAGCCTCTAACAGGTGACTCGTGACGCTTTTGTTGGTGCTCGACAGCTATCTTGGCTATGGTCACCAGTGGTTCTAAAACTTGTGTGTCAGCGGTTCTAAAACTTGCGACGCCGGTTATCTCGGGTGGGGGTGCCTTTATGGGTCGAGTGTTATTAATATCATCATGTGCCAGGATAGGGGAAAGGGTGCCTTTATAGGTCGAGTATCATCAGCATGTGCCAGGATAGGGGTGGGGTGCCTTTATTGGTCGAGTGTTAGTATCAGGTACCGGATAGGGGTGGTGAAAGGGGGGGGGTGCCTTTATGGGTCGAGTGTTATCAGCATCATGTGTGAGGTGGGTAACAGGAGGCGACATGTAAAAAAGGCTGACAAAGCAATGACGTTGAAGGGGGGTATTGTTAAAACACGACTATCTTGCCGGCGTTGGTCGGCACAGGGTTTGTAGTATCAGCATATACCAGGTGTTAGCGATTTTTTAGTGACACATCATCATCATGTGCCACGTCGGTCATCAGCAGCATGCGGATGGAACCGGAAGGGTGAGGTCAAAAACTTTGCGTGGAAAAGGGTGCCTTTATTAGTATCATCATCATGTGCCAGGATAGTGGGGGAAAGGGTGCCTTTATTGGTCGAGTGTTATCAGCATCATGTGTGAGGATTAGGCAACAGGAGGCGACATGTAAAAAAGGCTAACAAAGCAATGACGTTGAAGGGGTATTGTTAGGAAAAGGTAAATACGACTATCTCGCGGGCGTTGGTCGGCACAGGATTTGTAGTATCAGCATATACCAGGTGTTAGCGATTTTTAGTGACACATCATCATCATGTGCCACGTCGGTCATCAGCATGGGTCACCTCGGTCTTCATCATCATGGGCCACCTCGGTCATCATGGGCCACCTCGGTCATCATCATCATGGGCCACCTCGGTCATCATCATCATGGGCCACTTCGGTCATCATTATCATGGTGAGACCATTGTAAAAGAGGGCCACCCAATGCTCACCGGGTTCGTGTGCCGGGTCGGTGTTTATGACAAAGGCTGCGGTCGCCGTTGGGTCGATGCTGGAGGGGTAAGTGGTTTCGCGGAATGACACTAACAAGGGAACAACGTCGAACGAAAATATCCGACATCAAAAGGTTGTAAATCTCCCTCGTGTTCATCTTCTCTCTCTCTCTCTCTCTCTCTCTCTCTCTCTCTCTCTCTCTCAAACGGCGAAGTCTGTTAGAATCTGCCTTGTCTTGGACACCTCGAGCACTGAGTCCAACTCTGCGTAGACGATAACTTGTACGGGAGTAGTTGTGGGAGCGGCAAACTTGAGTTCTATCGACAAGGGTCCGCTTGTGGCTAGCTCAAAATGGGAGCCGTCCAGTAGACTAGACGAGAGGTCAAAACCAAATAGACAATATCCGTCCTTGAACTCTCTATACTCAACGTTATTGCCGGCGTCTTTACCAATCAGACCCATGGCCAGATTTGTACCGAAAAAAGCTCTCGCATATTGATTTCGCTCAAAGTCCATAGTTAGAGGCTTTCCCGAGATGCATTTCCCGTCGACCGTCAGGTTCATATAAATCAGACCAAAGTGTTGAAAATTGAACGGGTTAGCTGTATAAACACAATTATACGCACTGGCCGAAATCAGACCTATCACTATACGGGTCGGTGTTTGAGACAAAAATAAATTGTCTTGACTGTGGGAGAACATCCCGCTAGCGATGGAAAATGTCTTGATGGTAACCCTCTTGATCGGGTACCGAGCATTCCCGCTTAAGAGAGCCTTTTCGTGGGCCAGAGAAATCGCGGGGTTTAGCTTAGCTTTCCTGACCACGAGCGCGGCGTAGGTGATAACACTCTTATAACCCGCAGAGCTATCGTGAGCCACGAGGCTGAACACATCCTTAGAGGGCGTGAGTTTTATCTTTACATCGACTCTGTTTAACATGTAACGATCCTGCACAAAGACATCAGAGTACAAACGACCCATCATTTCAACCTCTTTACTACCCGAAGTCAAAGCGCGCCGTGTTTTAAAACCATCATTTTCTTCCAAATCGTCATGGTGGCCAGCTGTGTCTTTGTAGAACAGAGCGGCCGTCAAGTATCCCGTTTTCCCATCCTCCCTGTAGTTTAGCGTAGCCTCAAACACTGCTCTAAAAGGATAGGTATTCTCCGACGGTGTAACCAACGTGTCGTTTAGCGATACGTCGACTTGTGAAAATAGACTGTGAAGATAATTGTTGACCGGTCCTACCTCAGCATCGGGTGGTACACTGTCACCATTCGGGAGGGTGATCTTGACCCGCAGATGCAAAAACGTGTTGAAAAGATCTAGATACTCCTCGCTGTTTCCAGAAATGAAAAACTCTATCGGTGCGCTATGCGACAAGGCTGAGATCGGACGAATTTCAATAAACTCGGTCCTACCTCAGCATCGGGTGGTACACTGTCACCATTCGGGTCTCTCTCTTTCTCTCTCTCTTTCTCTCTCTCTCTCTCTCTCTCTCCCACAAGGTAGTCGTGTTATTCTATGACGGTCCTGAAAACAATGTAACTAAAGAGGGGCTTCACTGTAACACTTTAGTATTTGAATATCAATTGGAATAAATAATTATATATAAAATACCTCCTTTAACCTGTATCACAGAGAAATTATACCCCTCACCTTTCGCCCCCGTCAACATTCCGCGTTGATAATATAAAGTATCAGCATCAATATGGGTCACCATACCTTCCCCCTCCCCTCAACACAAGCCCGTTGGTGTAGAGTGAACATTCTATAACGCTTAGGGTATCTGCTGCTAGTGTGCTGTTATCGGGTGACCTTAAGACCAGGTGTGCAAATCTAAATAACGAAGTGGTTGTGATGATACTAAAAAATGGAGAAAAGGGGTGTTTTCCCTTTTGATTGTTCGTCACGGGATGTAAATATGTTGTCGGTGTTATTAGTGAAGAAATTTTTAGTATCGCTGACATGGTGACTTAACGTCGACGGCATCATCATCATAGTCATCATCATGGGGCATAGCCGTTGGCGTGTTTTGTAGAAAGATGGGTAATGTGACCGGTTTGTAAATCAGCTAACTTTTGGAAATCTAAGAGTAACTTTAAATAATGACGGTCCCAGAAAGTATGCACAGTTAAGAAAGTTGGTAGATCAAGTTATATCTTTTGTTGGTTCGGGTCGGCGCGGGGGCTCGTCGGCTCGTCGCGGGGGGGGGGGGGGGGGGGCTCGTCGGGTCGTCGCGGAGGCTCGGGCAACATCACCACGTGTAGTGATTAAATAGTGACGCGCTCTCTCTCTCTCTTTCACATTCACGGTAAAGCAAAACAAAAATTCGTTCTATATTTCACAACTTTATTATTAATACAACACATATTTGAGTTATGAAAAAAGAAAACGGACTTATTTAAAAAGGATAAAAATCAATATTTAAATGGCGAGGGGTACTTTATCACAGATTCAATCTACTTGCTAAAATAATTGTTCTGTGACCAGACTCCAGAACAGGTGAGATGATTTTACCATACTCCCGAATACGGCTTTCAAATCTTTCACGATCAAGCGCAAACTGGTGCCAATGAGGCATGCGGTCCTCAGCTTCCAGATCAACAAATGAAATGATATCAGGCGCCGCGGCAAAACAAACCTAATTAAAAGTCGAACTATAAGGTTTAATACAACTTTTATTAGGATAGTATAAGGTTTAATGAAACATTCGTTAGGGTAGTTAATCTCGATACATTATTGGTACTTAAGTTTTAAGAATATGAAATCTATATTTGGATTAGGAGATGTGATGTTGGTAGTTATAACGAACTTGAATGTCTGTGTTTAGAAGAAAAATTGGACTTATAGAAATCTCTGTTAAGTCATGAAATTAACGATCGATACATATAGTGTTGCTATATCAGACTATAAATCGCCTGTAACAAATACATAAGTAACCGACGAACAAATACATACCCTGTTAATTATATTTTTTGTCGGATCGTGTGGTTGAGTGGAAGTGTTGGTGATAGTAGGGTAAATTTCATTCCAGCGAGCATTAACTTCCTCATAATCAAAATCCGGAGCCGAATTCTCTACATCTCTAATCTCGGAACTTTCATCACTCTCCTCATCCTGTGAGCTCGAATTTAATATGGAAAGTGGCTGAATCCTCACCCGCTCAGAGGTTTCATTTCTGTTTACCACACTATCGGGGATCTTCTTGAAGATGGAATCTTAAGTTAACCCATTATTAAAATAAGGATTAGGTGGTGTCCAAGATGGGAAAGCTTGCTCTTCCAATGACCACTCAGACTCTTCATAACTTTCCTCGTCTTCTGAGCTTAAACTTACACTAAAAAGTAGCTGGGCCATACTACGAAATTCTTGACGTTACAATCTCATTATTCGATCTGAAATGTTTGATTGTGTGTGTATATATATATATATATATATATATATATATATATATATATATATATATATATATATATATATATATTATATATATATATATACATATTTATAATGTATAAATTGCAGAACAATTATTTTAGCAAGTAGATTGAATCTGTGATAAAGTACCCCTCGCCATTTAAATATTGATTTTTATCCTTTTTAAAATAAGTCCGTTTTCTTTTTTCATAACTCAAATATGTGTTGTATTAATAATAAAGTTGTGAAATATAGAACGAATTTTTGTTTTGCTTTACCGTGAATGTGAAAGAGAGAGAGAGAGAGCGCGTCACTATTTAATCACTACACGTGGTGATGTTGCCCGAGCCTCCGCGACGACCCGACGAGCCCCCCCCCCCCCCACCGCGACGAGCCGACGAGCCCCCGCGCCGACCCGAACCAACAAAAGATATAACTTGATCTACCAACTTTCTTAACTGTGCATACTTTCTGGGACCGTCATTATTTAAAGTTACTCTTAGATTTCCAAAAGTTAGCTGATTTACAAACCGGTCACATTACCCATCTTTCTACAAAACACGCCAACGGCTATGCCCCATGATGATGACTATGATGATGATGCCGTCGACGTTAAGTCACCATGTCAGCGATACTAAAAATTTCTTCACTAATAACACCGACAACATATTTACATCCCGTGACGAACAATCAAAAGGGAAAACACCCCTTTTCTCCATTTTTTAGAATCATCACAACCACTTCGTTATTTAGATTTGCACACCTGGTCTTAAGGTCACCCGATAACAGCACACTAGCAGCAGATGCCGTAAGCGTTATAGAATGTTC
Organism: Megaustenia siamemsis; assembly: GCA_032433765.1. Lineage (NCBI taxonomy): Eukaryota > Metazoa > Mollusca > Gastropoda > Stylommatophora > Ariophantidae > Megaustenia > Megaustenia siamemsis. The sequence continues at coordinate 21,416,323 of JAVIAB010000160.1, read as the reverse complement.
ACTCTACACCAACGGGCTTGTGTTGAGGGGAGGGGGAAGGTATGGTGACCCATATTGATGCTGATACTTTATATATCAACGCGGAATGTTGACGGGGGCGAAAGGTGAGGGGTATAATTTCTCTGTGATACAGGTTAAAGGAGGTATTTTATATATAATTATTTATTCCAATTGATATTCAAATACTAAAGTGTTACAGTGAAGCCCCTCTTTAGTTACATTGTTTTCAGGACCATCATAGAATAACACGACTACCTTGTGGGAGAGAGAGAGAGAGAGAGAGAGAGAGAGAAAGAGAGAGACCCGAATGGTGACAGTGTACCACCCGATGCTGAGGTAGGACCGAGTTTATTGAAATTCGTCCGATCTCAGCCTTGTCGCATATCGCACCGATAGAGTTTTTCATTTCTGGAAACAGCGAGGAGTATCTAGATCTTTTCAACACGTTTTTGCAGCTGCGGGTCAAGATCACCATCCCGAATGGTGACAGTGTACCACCCGATGCTGAGGTAGGACCGGTCAACAATTATCTTCACAGTCTATTTTCACAAGTCGACATATCGCTAAACGTTGGTTACACCGTCGGAGAATACCTATCCTTTTAGAGCAGTGTTTGAGGCTACGCTAAACTACAGGGAGGATGGGAAAACGGGATACTTGACGGCCGCTCTGTTCTACAAAGACACAGCTGGCTACCATGACGATTTGGAAGAAAATGATGGTTTTAAAACACGGCGCGCTTTGACTTCGGGTAGTAAAGAGGTTGAAATGATGGGTCGTTTGTACTCTGATGTCTTTGTGCAGGATCGTTACATGTTAAACAGAGTCGATATAAAGATAAAACTCACGCCCTCTAGGGATGTGTTCAGCCTCGTGGCTCACGATAGCTCTGCGGGTTATAAGAGTGTTATCACCTACGCCGCGCTCGTGGTCAGGAAAGCTAAGCTAAACCCCGCGATTTCTCTGGCCCACGAAAAGGCTCTCTTAAGCGGGAATGCTCGGTACCCGATCAAGAGGGTTACCATCAAGACATTTTCCATCGCTAGCGGGATGTTCTCCACAGTCAAGACAATTTATTTTTGTCTCAAACACCGACCCGTATAGTGATAGGTCTGATTTCGGCCAGTGCGTATAATGGTGTTTATACAGCTAACCCGTTCAATTTTCAACACTTTGGTCTGATTTATATGAACCTGACGGTCGACGGGAAATGCATCTCGGGAAAGCCTCTAACTATGGACTTTGAGCGAAATCAATATGCGAGAGCTTTTTTCGGTACAAATCTGGCCATGGGTCTGATTGGTAAAGACGCCGGCAATAACGTTGAGTATAGAGAGTTCAAGGACGGATATTGTCTATTTGGTTTGACCTCTCGTCTAGTCTACTGGACGGCTCCCATTTTGAGCTAGCCACAAGCGGACCCTTGTCGATAGAACTCAAGTTTGCCGCTCCCACAACTACTCCCGTACAAGTTATCGTCTACGCAGAGTTGGACTCAGTGCTCGAGGTGTCCAAGACAAGGCAGATTCTAACAGACTTCGCCGTTTGAGAGAGAGAGAGAGAGAGAGAGAGAGAGAGAGAGAGAAGATGAACACGAGGGAGATTTACAACCTTTTGATGTCGGATATTTTCGTTCGACGTTGTTCCCTTGTTAGTGTCATTCCGCGAAACCACTTACCCCTCCAGCATCGACCCAACGGCGACCGCAGCCTTTGTCATAAACACCGACCCGGCACACGAACCCGGTGGGCATTGGGTGGCCCTCTTTTACAATGGTCTCACCATGATAATGATGACCGAAGTGGCCCATGATGATGATGACCGAGGTGGCCCATGATGATGATGACCGAGGTGGCCCATGATGACCGAGGTGGCCCATGATGATGAAGACCGAGGTGACCCATGCTGATGACCGACGTGGCACATGATGATGATGTGTCACTAAAAATCGCTAACACCTGGTATATGCTGATACTACAAATCCTGTGCCGACCAACGCCCGCGAGATAGTCGTATTTACCTTTTCCTAACAATACCCCTTCAACGTCATTGCTTTGTTAGCTTTTTTACATGTCGCCTCCTGTTGCCTAATCCTCACACATGATGCTGATAACACTCGACCAATAAAGGCACCCTTTCCCCCACTATCCTGGCACATGATGATGATACTAATAAAGGCACCCTTTTCCATGCAAAGTTTTTGACCTCACCCTTCCGGTTCCATCCGCATGCTGCTGATGACCGACGTGGCACATGATGATGATGTGTCACTAAAAAATCGCTAACACCTGGTATATGCTGATACTACAAACCCTGTGCCGACCAACGCCGGCAAGATAGTCGTGTTTAACAATACCCCCTTCAACGTCATTGCTTTGTCAGCCTTTTTTACATGTCGCCTCCTGTTACCCACCTCACACATGATGCTGATAACACTCGACCCATAAAGGCACCCCCCCTTTCACCACCCCTATCCGGGTACCTGATACTAACACTCGACCAATAAAGGCACCCCACCCCTATCCTGGCACATGCTGATGATACTCGACCTATAAAGGCACCCTTTCCCCTATCCTGGCACATGATGATATTAATAACACTCGACCCATAAAGGAACCTTCACCCGAGATAACTGGCGTCGCAAGTTTTAGAACCGCTGACACCCAAGTTTTAGAACCACTGGTGACCATAGCCAAGATAGCTGTCGAGCACCAACAAAAGCGTCACGAGTCACCTGTCTCATTCAGCCTCTAATTCTGTGATCGCCTGTAGCATAGTGGTAAGTGTCTGGCCTGACACGCGGTAGACCCCGTGTTCGAAATCCGATGGAGACTGTTTTTTTTTAAATAATTCGGAATTTTTAAAATACGGAGCGCCGAGCCGACAGACACCGACGCTCACCCACTTGCGATAAGCCCCGCTCACCCACTTGAGATAAGCCCCGCTCACCCAAGACCCCACTCGACACCCCACGAGATAAGCGGTCATCCGGCCACCCAACCACCCGCGATAAGCGAGGTCAGAGATAAGCGGTCATAACAACAACATTGCATGGTGCAAATATGACTCTCATATAGGGGTATGCACCATGCATAATGTTAAAAACTATGTTCAAAACCCCGGTACTCACTACTCACCTATACTATTCTGTGAGATACCAACATTATACTGTAAGAATCCAACAGTATTCTGTGAGACACCTACATTAGTCTGTGAGACACCTACATTATTCTGTGAGACACAAACATTATTCTGTGAGACACCTACAGTATTCTGTGAGACACCAATATTATTCTGTGAGACACCTACTGTAATCTGTAAGACACCAACACTATTCTGTGAGACACCTACAATATTCTGTGAGACACCTACAGTATTCTGTGAGATACCAACATTACGCTGTGAGACACCAACACTATTCTGTGATACACCTACATTATTCTGTGAGACACCTACCCTATTCTGTGATACACCTACACTATTCTGTGAGACATCTACATTATTCTGTGAGACACCAACATTATTCTGTGAGACACCTACACTATTCTGTTAGACACCTACATTACTGTAAGAAAGAGCTGGATTTGTATGCGAGACACATATACATTATTCTGTGAGAAACCGACATTAAAATGTGAGAGAACAACATTATTCTGTTAACTTCCCAGATTATTCTATGAGACCACCAACATTATTCTGCAAGACACTTACATTTTGATATGAGACACATTACATTATTCGGTGAGGCATACATTATTCTGTGATGCACATACATTATTGTGAAAGGCACTTACATTATTCTGTGCGACATACGTTATTCTGTAAAAGGCCTGCATTATTATGCGAGATACCTACATTAATCTGCGACACATACATTATTATGTGAAACACCTACATTATTCTAAGAAACAATTGCATTATTCTGTGAGACACACATTTATCTGTGAGCCACCTACATGAAAATGTCAGACACCGACATTATTCTGTTAGACATCTAGATTATACTGTGAGACTCTTACATTATTCTGTGAGACACATATATTATTATGTGAGACATCAACATTATTCTGTGAGACACCTACATTATTCGGTGAGACACCTATTTTATTATGAGAGACACCTACATTATTATGTGAGACACCTGCATTATTCTGTGAAACACCTACATTACTCTAGAGACATTTACCTCACCTTTCTAGAAACCTACATTATTCTGTGTGAAACCTACATTATTCTGTCAAAAATACATAAAATGTGAGACACCTACATTATTCTGTGTGACACTTACATTATTCTATGAGACGTACATTCTTCTTTGAGACACCTACAATATTCTGAGATATATCTAAATTATTCTGAAACATCTACATTATTTTGTGAGACACCTACATTGTTTAATGAGTCTCCTACATTATTCTGTGAGACATCTATATTATTCGGAGCGGCACCTACAGCATTCAGGGAAAGAACTACATTATTCTATGAAGCATCTACATTATTCAGTGAGACACCTACATTTTTCTATAAGACACCAACATTATTCTGTGAAGCACCTACATTAATATGTAAGACACCTACATTATTCTGTAAAGTAACCGCATTTTTCATTGAGACAACTACATTTTTGTGTGAGACATCTACATTACTCTGTGAGACGCTTACATTATTTGTGAGGCATCTACATTATTGTGTGAGACACGTACATTAATCTGTGAGACACCTACATTATTATGTGAGACGCTAACATTATTATGTAAGACACCCACATTATTATGAGATACATCTACGTTATTCTGTGAGACGCTTACATTATTATGTAAGACACCTACATTATTCCGTGAGACACCTACATTATTATGTGAGACGCTTACATTATTATGTAAGACACCTACATTATTCTGTAAGACAACTACATTTTTATGTGAAACATATACGTTATTCTGTGAGACGCTTACATTATTATGTAAGACACCTACATTATTCTGAGAGGCACCCACATCATTCTTCGTGGAAACAACTACATTATTCTGTGAAGCACCTACATTATAATGTGAGACACATGCATTTAATCAATGAAATACTTACATTAATATGTTAAAACATTAATATAATCATAATTATACATGCGTATCATAATGTAATTTGTTACTTACCTTGTAAGTTATGATTAATAAAGACATAGTTTCATTATTGAATAGCATCTCTTAGAGTTTTGATCAAGTTTATATATATATATATATATATATATATATATATATATATATATATATATATATATATATATATATATAAAGATGCAGCGCTGTGATTTTGTAACAGTAGGGTTAGGGTTATGGAATGAGATAACTTAAATCACATAATGGGAGAAAGGGAGATTGCTTAAGCAAGGATAACGTAAGTTGTTTACTCAACGTTAAATGTAAAATAACAGTAACCTAAGAATAAAAGTTGACAGAAGTTAGTGCAGAATAACATAGGCAATGAGAATTTCCTAGATGTTATTGGAAAAGGTGTGGGGATGGAGGTAGCTGTAACAGAATTGTAAGAGTTTTAATTTGGAGAGATGGAAAGTAAGTTTTGGGAGAATGGAATTTTCCTAGTTGTTACTGGGTCACATGACTTGACCCGTCACCATGGAAGGAAATTAGGTTGATAAACAATCGCGGGGCAGGTCAAATTGACCAGAGATATGTTACTCTAAGAGTCATAGTAGTGTTGTTTTGGAACAATTTAGTAAGGTCAACGAAGGAATAAGATGACGCCTTGTTTTGGAAATTTTGACACAAAGTTTATAAAAATGTTTAACCTCGCGAATTCTTATTTGGTGCGATGCATATTTCACAGTCGATAGATGTCGTTTTACTGTTTGTTTTAAGGTTAACCTCCATAGACATTGCAACCTGTTTATTAATAACATCGTTTTGTGATACGTCAACATTCGTCTGTGAGGGTATCACATCTTTCTGAGACATTCACAATTGTCTGTGTGGCCATCACGTCCTTCTGATACATTTACATATGTCTGTGTGGTCATCACATCTTTCTGAGACATTCACATTTGCCTGTGTGGCCATCAAATCTTTCTGAGACATTCATATTTGTATGTAGGGACATCACATCTTTCTGAGACATTACAATTTGTCTGTGGGGGCATTATATCCTTCTGAGATATTAAAATTTGTCTGTGGGGGCATCACATCTTTCTGAGACATTCAAATTTGTCTGTGGGGTCATCACATCCTTCTTAGACATTAAAATTTGTCTGTGTGGGCATCATATCTTTCTGGGACATTACAATTTGTCTGTGGGAGCATCAAATCCTTCTGAAACATTCACATTTGTCTGTAGGGGCATCACGTCCTTCTCAGCCATTCACATTTGTCTGTGGGGCCATCACGTTCTTCTGGGCTATTCACATTTGTCTGTGGAGCCATCAGGTTCTTCTGGGACATTCACATTTGTCTGTGGCGCCATCACGTTCTTCTGGGACATTCACATTTGTCTGTGGGGCTATCATGTTCTTCTGGGGCATTCACATTTGCCTGTGGTGGCCATCACGTTCTTCTGGGACATTCACATTTGCCTGTGGGGCCATCATGTTCTTCTGTTACATTCACATTTGTCTGTGGAGCCATCACATTCTTCTGGGACATTAACATTTGTCTGTGGGGCCATAATGTTCTTCTGGGACATTCACATTTGTCTGTGGAGCCATCACGTTCTTCTGGACATTCACATTTGTCTGTGGGGCTATCATGTTCTTTTGGGACATTCATATTAGTCTGTGGAGCCATCACGTTCTTCTGGGACATTCACATTTGTCTGTGGAGCCATCACGTTCTTCTGGGACATTCACATTTGTCTGTGGAGCCATAACGTTCTTCTGGGACATTCACATTTGACTGTGGAGCCATCACGTTCTTCTGGGACATTCACATTTGTCTGTGGGTCCATCATATTCTTCTGGGACATTCACATTTGTCTGTGGGGCCATCATGTTCTTCTGGGACATTCACATTTGTCTGTGGGGCCATAATGTTCTTCTGGGACATTCACATTTGTCTGTGGTGGCCATCACGTTCTTCTGAGCCATTCACATTTGTCTGTGGGGCCATCATGTTCTTCTGAGCCATTCACATTTGTCTGTGGGGCCATCATGTTCTTCTGAGCCATTCACATTTGTCTGTGGGGCCATCATGTTCTTCTGAGCCATTCACATTTGTCTGTGGGGCCATCATGTTCTTCTGGGACATTCACATTTGTCTGTGGGGCCATCATGTTCTTCTGGGACATTCACATTTGTCTGTGGTGGCCATCACGTTCTTCTGAGCCATTCACATTTGTCTGTGGGGCCATCATGTTCTTCTGAGCCATTCACATTTGTCTGTGGGGCCATCATGTTCTTCTGAGCCATTCACATTTGCCTGTGGAGTCATCACGTTCTTCTGGGACATTCACATTTGTCTGTGGGCTCATCATGTTTTTCTGAGATATTCACCTTTTTTTTTTTTTTTTTTTGGGGGGGGGGGGGGGGTGGGCATAACGTCTTTCTAAAACATTCACATTTGTCTGTGGGGACAGCACATTTTACTGAGACATTCACATTTGTTTGTGACGTCATCATATCCTTCTGAGACATTCACATTTTTCTTTGATACGTGTTTGTTTAGTGGACATATTTTAGCTGTCAGACATGTTTGTTATAAAATACTCGCATTTATTAAGGACTCACCCACGTTGAGCGCAAATAGGCAGAAATGTATCTACTTGTGACGTAGAAACATTTTCACTTTTGTGCACGCACAGGTACTCCGTGCCCACTAACATTCTTTTTCCTACTTGCCACATCAGAAGGGAAGACTTTTTATTTTTAATTTTCCCTTTATTTCCTCATCTAGTTCGAAATTATTACATATTTTAAATTATTAAAAAAATGTTAATACATATTTGTATGTGTGTTGTATGTTTGTTCCTGCGAAAGACCTATTGAGGTGATACGTCATTCTGGTTTGTGTTGTTAACTTGAAGCTTTAACCGTACTTTTTTTTTTTCTATTATGTATATATTTTTTTTTACATTTTTTTTTATTTCCCTAGAAATATTTAGACATTTTAAATAGGCCGATGCAGTTTCTGCACGTGACTTTAAAAAAAATTACCTTTCTATTCATTAATCAGCTTGTTAATTGGGGTTATAGGCGCGCCTCACAGCACCATAGCTGGAAGTTTTCAGCGGCTCAGAGCTGATGGCATGCGCCAGGATCGGTGAACCAGAACCATCCAGACCCTGCTCCACCTATCCGTGGTGCCTCTAGTAACAGACTACCATGTCTAGTATAGAAAAGTGAGTAGAGATCGAAGAGGGAAGACAACCCGGTACTCAAAAATTACATGCTGAAATCGGATGTGTTGGGCCGAAAGGCGCAAATATCACAGTTATACTGCAAACACAACACAACGCAGACACTCCCACGTAGGGCGGATGATGAAGAGGTGTACTCCTTTAGTCATCGGGCGAACGCAAGCAAGCACGCAATTGGAGTTGGGTCTGTGTGGTCTAGAAGTAAGTCATCTACTCTGGACAGAGAAGGTTCCGAGTTCGAAACCCACAATACGCCAAGGGAACTCTTTGATAGCAAAAATCAAAAAGAGTAGCTCAAGCATCTACTGCCCGGAAACGAAAACGTTTGAAAGATCCAGCCAAAACTCCAGATTCTGAACGATAAAATGACGAGTATGTATGAAGTCAGAGAATATCTGCCTATGTGGCGAGGAACACCAGCTCACATTGCCAGTGTGTGCTGGGATGAAAACAGGTATTTATGACAAGGTAAAAAAAAGTAAAGTACCCCCGTCACGCCAAGTGGCGTATAGGGAATATGGTGTTGGTGACCATACATTTCACAGACCTTCGGCACATGATTTTTGGGGTAATGTGGTCGGTATTACGCCCGTGCCGCTTTACTTTACCAGAAAAAAAGTCCGGTACCCATTAAAGGCTTGGTGAACCCGGAAGCCGTCGGTTGGGATCGAACCCTACCTCTTGTCCTGTGTAGTCCAGTTCACTAACCACTGAGCTATCGCGGCTCCTATTGATGACAAATCTAGTCACAATTTCAGAGGCTTCGAAAGAGGATATCTTCAATTTTATACCGGATCTTTCTTGAGAATAAACACGGCACTGGCGAAATACTGACCTTATTTCTCAACATATCGATAGCTAGAATATATACATGTATATATATATAGACACAAAGATCCGAGTCTTTACACTTTATTGAGACGTCTCTATGTCCTTTCTTTCTTCTTCTTCTTAATAATTCACCTCACTAACATCACTGGTGTTATCACTCGATGAGATATTGCTGATGGTGATTGTGCTTTCACTCTTCAAGTCATTTTCCTGGGCCCACTGCTTAAAGTCGAATTCGTTTAAATTCTGAGAAAACAGAAAAAGAAAAAAAAAACACTAAGCGAATGTAATTAAATAATTCGGGTCGAAATTTACAAAGTAGTAAATATAAAGTATAAAACAGGTTTTGGACGACTGCACACAAATTGTAAAAATATAAATTTTTTTTCGTCGACAACATCAAACATTTAGAATAAAACTACTTTGAGACAACAGGAAACATCAAGTATGTAATTATCCTGAAGCAATAGCAAATTTCAAGAATAGAACTCTCTTTAGACAAATGCAAATTTCAAGAATAAAACTGTTTAGACAATAGCAAATTTCAAGTATAAAACTCTCTTTAGACAAATGCAAATTTGTAGAATAAAACTATGTTTAGACAATAGCAAATTTCAAGTATAAAACTATCTTTAGACAAATGCAAATTTGTAGAATAAAACTATGTTTAGACAATAGCAAATTTCAAGTATAAAACTCTCTTTAGACAAATGCAAATTTGTAGAATAAAACTATGTTTAGACAATAGCAATTTTCAAATATAAAACTCTCTTTAGACAAATGCAAATTTGTAGAATAAAACTATATTTAGACAATAGCAAATTTCAAGTATAAAACTCTCTTTAGACAAATGCAAATTTGAAGAATAAAACTATGTTTAGACAATAGCAAATTTAAAGCATAAAACTATCTTTTAATCAATCAATCATCGAGTGCCTTCTCCGCAACGAAGGTTGGCTACCATGGATCGCCATTCTACTCTGTTTCTTGCTTTGATGGTGCAGGCTGTCATAGATTGACTTGTCCATCTTTTGCTGTTACTCGTCCATGTTAGTCTCGATCTGCCTCTTTTACCTTGTATTTTTCCTTCCAATATTACTTTTAGTAGGTTGTTGTGTCTTTTAACATGCCCCAAAAATTTCATTTGTCTTGTCTTAATTGTATTTAGTAGTTCTCTTTTTATTTTCAGTTGTTTTAAAACTTCATCGTTTGTTATCTTTTGTTTCCATCCAATTCTACCTATTCTTCAATAAATCCACATTTCAAAGGCTTCAATTTTATGTTCGGTTTTCTTGTCTAATGTCCATGTTTCTGCACCATACAGGAATATTGAGAAGATGTAATATTTTGCCATTCTTAGTTTCAGCCCTGTTGATATTTGTTTTGTTGTTAGTACATTTTTCATGGCATTAAAATTACTTTTTGCCATATCTATTCTTTTGTTTATTTCAATTTCAAAAATTATCTTTAGACAGTAACAAATTTCAAACATACAATTATCTTTAGACAACAGCGAGCAAATTTCAAGTATAAAACTATCTTTAGACAACAACAAATTTCAAGTATAAAACTATCTTTAGACAACAACAAATTTTAAGTATAAAACTATCTTTAGACAACAACAAATTTTAAGTATAAAACTATCTTTAGACAATAACAAATTTCAAGTATAAAACTATCTTTAGACAATAACAAATTTCAAACATACATTTATCTTTAGACAACAACAAATTTTAAGTTTGTAACAATTTCTAAACAAATGCAAACATCAAGTTTAAAACTATTTTTGAAACAACAAACATAAAATTTGCAACTTAATTGCGGCATTTATCGCAATTTTTGTAAGATATGTAGGCGGGTTTATTTGTTTGCTGGTACATAAACTCTACCACATGCCATATTAAGGTACTAATCAAACAAGCTGACAAACTGCAAATATTTACCATTTTTATTTAATTTTTAAAAAAACATTTCTTCTCTGCACTGTCAGTCAACTCTACAAACCAGAACGATACATCAGTATCAATAGACAGCACCAAATATGTTCCTAATAAATAATACCAGGAGCTGGATGCTCTATATGTAAGATACTGACCTATGGACAAGAATCTCCCAGGGTCGATTCCCATACTGGGCAGTGAAAATTGTCACAAATCGAATCCTTGATTTCTTCGTGGTTTACCTTCCCCTAGTCTTTGGGTAGTGAGATCCGATGTCTAACCCTCTCAGACAGCAGCAGAATAGAGGGGGCCCCATGTGCACTCTGGGCACGTTAAAGAACAGTTGGCGGTTGGATATTGAAATGAAGTAGGCCAAAAATAAACGTTGCAATTGTAAAATTGCTAGGAATGTAGATACATCTATTACACATGTCTAAACTCTCTCAAATAAACGTTGCAATTGTAAAATTGCTAGGAATGTAGATACATCTATTACACATGTCTAAACTCTCTCAAATAAACGTTGCAATTGTAAAATTGCTAGGAATGTAGATACATCTATTACACTTGTCTAAACTCTCTCAAATAAACGTTGCAATTGTAAAATTGCTAGGAATGTAGATACATCTATTACACATGTCTAAACTCTCTCACATAAAAAAGAATTAGAGTACTTCTGAAGTCGAAGAATGTTTGCATGTATGGCGGTGGATGCATAAGCGTTCAACTGCCGATGTGAAAATAGGAAAAAGGAATATTCATGGAAAATTCAATCCTTCTAGACGTAATTAGAGATAAAAGCTGGTGTTCATAAAAATAAAAATAAAAACGAACAAACAAACAAGCGAACGGACGAAGAAACAAACGAACAGAAAATGATAACCACGTACCGCTTGAACTCGGACTTGCAATGATAGTTGAAGATTCCAATAAACAAGCAAGCATCCCAGACGTTGACCACATTTCGGAAATGATTTCTGTGAAATGTGGGCCACACGTTACTAAATCAACAAAATCAACAACCCAAATATGGTTATGGTTATGGAAGGCCCCGGTATCACTGCAAACGAATTAAAATCCATAATTGCTCAACCGCCCATGCCAGTGAAATCATCCGAATTAATATCTCATCTCCCAAACAAAGAAATGTAGCTGCAGTCTCCATCATAGCAGTTTCAGCACACGCCAAAAGATATAGAGATGAAACCGCACATAAAATGAACACAGTCATCTGTTCCCCGTCATACGATATCATCATTCATTGTAAGCAATCGGAAAATCGAAACACGATCAAAACAGATGAAACGCACAGCTCACAGTGTGCACAGAGCACTAAACTCAGTAGCTCCTGCAATAACCCAGATGTTCACACTGATTGCTCTTCTTAATTCTTAATTTGTTTCGGCCCGTCAAGGCTCCTGGGTTAACCCAGACTTTAAAATTAGGTACCATTCCTGGAAGTAAAGGCAGCTTGGCGTAATACCGACCACATTGCCCACAAAGCTCATCACAAGGAAGGGTGTTAGGCTAAAAATAGGCAAATCAAGGGTGGGCCGAGCAGAAGATGTCATCAAACAGGTCTGTGGGCTTACCAATATCAACGCTGGCGAGGAGTGGATACGGCAGAGTTGGGTTGGGCTCGCAGAGACCAACATAAGAATTAAGGACTGCAAACTGTTTCCCCGCTCGACGCTGAGAGGCAAATGGAGAAGAAAATAAGAAGAAACTATTCACAAATGTCCTGATAGTAACAACAAATAACGGGGACTAACACCATATTCTTAATAAACAATGGCTGTGACCAGATTTCTGTCTCTTTTTCTTTGGCCTCTACTAATCTTGTGTGTTACGTAAACGGAACCTTTTATATTGACGTTCCCAGAAAGAACAGGAAATGTTAAACATGTACATAACATTTATGTCCTCAAGTTGTGCTATGGGAATACATAGAATAACTACAACCATGGATATTTGTCAGACCTGACAATTATTTCAAAAGAAAAAATTAACAAATAATTCAAGTTCAAATTAAAATGTGTCTGCCTGATGGTTAGTTAATTATTATGATTGACTAAACTTTATTACTTGGTGTTGTTCTTGCATTATTGGCTACGTACAAGCGAATCGGATATTGATCGATATACTTTGCTTTATCTTTCGGTGCAGCAAGGATTTCCGGTCAATATGACAGATAGGATGCAGGAACGGTTAAAGGCTGTGTCTGAGAAGGAAGTGTTCCTTGTTGGAGTTTTCTCATATTCCAAGTCCAGATTGCTACCGGAGCTAATGAGTTAAATGCCCACCGTGAGCTGTGTGTTTCATCTGTTTGATCGTGTTTCGATAAACCGATTGCTTATGATGCATGATGATATCGTATGACGGAGAACAGATGGCTGTGTTCACTTTCTGTGCGGTTTCACCTTATGTCTTTTGGCGTGTGCTGAGACTGCTATGATGGGGACTTCAACTACCTTTCTTTGTTTGGGAGATGAGATATTAATTCGGATGATTTCACTGGAATAGGATTCAACGGGCGGTTGAGCAATTATGGGTTTTAATTCGTTTGCAGTGATGCCGAGGCATACCATATCAATAAGAACATTTTCAAAGCTCATGATCCACTTAGTTCTATTATGGGATTCAGTCGATCTTCGGCTACTCAAAGCTGGTCAAGATCTAACTTCACCACTTCCATGTAACTTCCACTAAAACGGACACGCTACATCACAATTTACTGACGAGGCGATGCAATCATTGTGACTCCATCAGTTGATATAGAACACCTAGTATTCCACACCGGGTAGAACGCACTCGCTTAAGTGTGTCCATCACGATGTTGGAGATCAAGAGATTCATGCACATCATCAACTGGATCGTGAAAGTTAACAGATCCGACTGCTCAATCCCACGGATATAAAATGTCAATTTTTCAAATAAAACTGATTCACAGACAACTATATATTTACCTAGGCCTGTGGGCAGAATATAAAATCGGAAAACCTACCAACAAGCGTGACGTTTTCAGCGTTGCGAGCAGGGGCGAGTGTGAGTTGAGTGACGTCAGCCGTCTATAGCTCCTGTAGCTGAAAACGTCAAGACTTTTGGTGGATTGTCCGTATTTATTTACTGCACGTAGTAGTAGCCTCCGTCAATCATAGTTGACTATGGATTTTGTAGAGCCCCTGGAAATGTTATTTTTTTCTTTTCTTTTGTCGTGTATTCTCTTTTTCCATGAATCTGTCTGGTTCTTGTTTGAGTTTGAGCTTTAAAGTGTGTTTTCAAAGATTGTTCTCTGCAGCTATTTCTTCCCAGACTGCAGGGTTTATGTTCAGAGTCTTCATGTCACGTTTACACACGTCTACAAATCGGAGTTTTGGGCATCCCCTAGTTCTTTTGCCATCTGCTAGTTGTCCATAGAGTATATCTTTTGGTATGCAGCCATCTTTCATACGGTGTAAGTGGCTAAGCCAGCGTAACCTACGTTGTTTGAGTAGCGTGTAGGAGACATGTTCGAGAGGCCTGTGCGAGTCATAACCTCCACGTTTGTCACTTTATCCTTCCAGGTCAGGTGATACCAAGAATACGGCACAGACATCCCAAATATAGTGGATTTAGTCTTCTCTCCTGCTTTGCTTAAGTTGTCCAAGATTCGCTACCATACAGGAGGATACCATCTATGCAGGCATTGTAAACTGCGGCTGGCACATGGGCCTTAATAAATTTATAATTGACCAGACACTAAACATGAAAAGCTGGACAGGTTACAGCTAAATCTGTAACGGGCATTGATTTATTTATGTACCATTCTTAACAGATTTGTTAATTTAGAAATCTAAATAGATTTTTTGATGTAGCAATCTTAATAATTACATGATTGGTACACTTCACACAATCACACATAATTCACGTGTATTGAGATACAACGTTGTTTTAAAGGTCCACCTGAGTTAATTCTACATTAACAATATCACATGGGAAAAATTTGCAGACGACTGTAGTACGTTAATATATATACACATATATATATAATATTATATATTTAAATAATAACGAACACATTAGAGTAAAAGAGTCAAAAGTAAAGAGTCTACATCCTTCCACCAAATCAGCAGTCGTCAACCTGTGCTCCGCTGATTACTGTTGCGCCATAAGCGCCTACTAGGGGCTGCGCGGACATTAATATCATCATCATCATAAAGTGCCATACTCGGCCTAGGGGATGTTTCTCCACAAATCTCTATCCACGGTACAACTCATCAACTTCGCCGCTCTTGTACCACAATGTTAAGCTCTCTAATATTGTTTCTCTATGTCGCCGTAGATATCTCTTTTCCCTCTTTTCATTTGAGCTTTGTAAAACAAGAATACCCAGAAGTAGACAAGAAGGCCCTACGAGTTTTAATTCCCTTTTCGACTACCAACTTTTATGAGACCAGGTTTTCAGTATTGGCAGCCATCAAAACATATTACAAATCACATTGGAACGTTGAGAAAGAGATTAAAATAGCAATGTCCAAACTTGTGTTCAGATTTGAAGACCTAATGAGGATGTAACAAGCTCTTTCTTCCCATTGACTTTGTTACAGGATAAACATATCACAATGTCAGTTGATTCAGTTAAAAAAAAAAAATGTAATGACAAAAATGACACTGCACTATTTCATTTATACTCTAAACGTTAATTTAAAGGGTGCCTCGGTAGATGGGAAAACGGAGTTCCGACGTTCGGGCAACCCGTGTTCGATTCCCACTGGGAGCAGTGTGAATTGTACTTATGGTTGGGAAAAAAAATACCCCTATGGTCGACCCAGCCGTTGGCAGAAATGGGTACCAGGTTATTATCTGGGATGGTGAGGAATACCGCCTCGCATCTGAGTTTCGATGCTTGAGGCGACACTATACAGAAATCTCCGAACATTTCTGGATAGGCGGCCGAGCACATATGGGTGTAAACTCGCGTGCTAAGACGCCGGTTCAAGTCTCGTAATTTACCTTGACATTAATTTATTTATCTCCACAATCAATCATCATCATCATCATCATCGAGTGCCGTCTCCGCATCGAAAGTTGGCTACCATGGTGCGCCATTCTACTTTGTCTCTTGCTTTGATGGTGTAGATTGTCATAGGTTGTCCATCTTTTGATGTTACTCGTCCATGTTAGTCTTGGTCTGCCTCTGCCTCTTTTACCTTGTATTTTCCATTCCAATATTATTTTTATTAGGCTGTTGTGTCTTTTAACATGCCCCAAAAATTTCATTTGTCTTGTTCTATATTGTGTTTAGTAGTTCTCTTTTCATTTTTAGTTGTTTTAAGACATCATCGTTTGTTTTCTTCTTTCCATCCAAATCTACCTATTCTTCTATAATTCCACATTTCAAAGGCTTCAATTTTCTTTTCTCGTCTAATGTCCATGTTTCTGCACCATACAGGAATATTGAGAAGATGTAACATTTTTCCATTCTTTGATTTAGCTTTGGTGTTATTTGTTTTGTATATAATGTTAGTATATTCTTTATGGCATTAAAATTACTTTTTGCCATACCTATTCTTTTGTTATTTCAGTTGTACATTTCCATCACTGGTTATAGTATGTCCCAGGTAGTTGTAACTCTGAACTGTCTCCAGATGTATTCCTTCAACTTTGATATTTAATTGTAGGTCTTGAGAATTTTCATTATTTATAATCATAGTTTTAGTCTTTTTGATATTCATATCTGGTCCATATATTTTGCTTGTCATGTTTAATCAATATAACATGTTAAATATGCCGAAATAATGCTATTAATATATATTTCTTTTTTTTTACATTGTTGATTTAAGGTGCTGCTGAGGTCATTATTGGTTATGAGTTAAGGCTCTGTTGACTGAAAAAGTCTGACGACCGCTGGATTAATTGATTCCGTATGAGATCCTCGGGAGCCGCGATAGCTCAGTGGTTAGTGAACTGGACTACCACGGACAAGGGGTAGGGTTCGATCCCAACCGACGGCTTCCGGGTTCACCCAGTCTTAAATGGGTACAGTATTTTTTTCTGGGAAAGTAAAGCAGCACGGGCATAATACTGACCACATTACCCCAAAAATCATGTTCTGAAGGTCTGTAAAATTTATGGTCACTAACACCATATTTCCCAATACGCCACTTGGCGTGACGGGGTTACTTTACTTTTTTTATGAGATCCTCCCTTTTTAATATTGGCAAAGTAAGCCATGAAAGAAATTGCATTATTAAGATTAAGAACTGACATCTACTTGTTCCCAACAATCTGTGAGCAGAAAGCTACATTAACATTTAACAATTTTATACGAACTAACAGGTATCGCATAAGAAATGGCTATTTATACAGGGTGTTTTTAAAGTCGCAATGCAGTGAATATTTCTAATATTCAGTAAATGACGTAATCATCATCTACGTACCACAATTTTGTAAACCACATTTATGAGCAAACCGCTGCTTCCTTTAAGGTTTTATTTACGTGAAGGACGGGCACTACGCTACTTTCACTGTCTCATTGCTTGAAGGAAATGGTGTTGACGATTGAAAACAGGGTATTTCTGGTTGAGCATGTCTTCCGTAATGGCGGTAAATATACGGATGAGGTCATTAGACAATTCGTGATTAAATTTCCAGACTCACAAGTCCCTCACCGAAATTCTGTTACAAAATTGATCAAAAAGTTTCGTGAAACCGGTAGTGTGGTAGATGCATACCGATCTGGAAGACTTTCAATTTCACAAGACCAAATTATGGAACTCCAAGACAGAATTACAATGAGTCCAAATGCATCTTTAAACCACTTGTATCAACAGGTGCAAATATCTAAGAGTTCTGTTCACAAGGTTTTAAGAAGTGAACTACACTATCGTCCATACAAATTAACTGAAGTGTCTCAACTCCAAGAAAGAGATTATGAATCCCGTTTAAACTACTGCATGTGGTTTCAGAATTTTATTTATGAACATGGCGCTGCCATTCTTGACGTCACTTTTTTCACTGATGAGGCCTGGTTTCATTTATCCGGTTATGTGAACAGTCAGAACAATCGGCTGGCTGTGGAGTAGTGAAAACCCCCATGAATTTCATCAAGTGCCGCTTTACGATCAAAAAGTCGGAGTGTGGTGCGCTATAAGTCGTATGCGGATAATAGGACCTATATTTTTTAATGAAACAATAAATGCAGAACGTTACCGTACTTTAATTCTGGAACCGTTCATAGCACACCTTACAGAACGGGAAATTATGGAATCCTCGTTTCAGCAGGATGGGGCAACAGCACACTCAGCCACAACAACACTCAATTATTTAGAAAGCATATTTGCAAATCGCATTATTTCACGTGGAATCTGGCCT
>JAVIAB010000160.1:21320338-21395338 GCA_032433765.1 Megaustenia siamemsis | reverse complement strand
GCTGTAGGTTAAGTGATCACGTGCTATATTTTAAGTGATTACGCGCTGTAGTGGAAGTGATCACACGCTGTAGGTTAAGTGATCACGTGCTATAGTTTAAGTGATCACACGCTGTAGGTTAAGTGATCACGTGCTATAGGTTAAGTGACCACACGCTGTAGGTTAAGTGATCACGTGCT
The DNA here is from genome assembly GCA_032433765.1 of Megaustenia siamemsis. Classification (NCBI taxonomy): domain Eukaryota; kingdom Metazoa; phylum Mollusca; class Gastropoda; order Stylommatophora; family Ariophantidae; genus Megaustenia; species Megaustenia siamemsis. The sequence continues at coordinate 21,395,159 of JAVIAB010000160.1, read as the reverse complement.
ATAGGTTAAGTGATCACGTGCTATAGGTTAAGTGATCACGTGCTATAGGTTAAGTGATCACGTGCTATAGGTTAAGTGATCACGTGCTATAGGTTAAGTGATCACACGCTGTAGGTAAAGTGATCACGTGCCATTGGTTAAGTGATTACGTGTTATAGGTTAAGGGATCACACGCTGCAGGTTAAGTGATCACGTGCTATAGGTTAAGTGATCACATGTTGTAGGTTAAGTGATCACGTGCCATAGGTTAAGTGATCACGTGTTATAGGTTAAGGGATCACACGCTGCAGGTTAAGTGATCACGTGCTATAGTTTAAGTGATCACACGCTGTAGGTTAAGTGATCACGTGCTATAGGTTAAGTGATCACACGCTGTAGGTTAAGTGATCACGTGCTATAGGTTAAGTGATCACGTGCTATAGGTTAAGTGATCACGTGCTATAGTTTAAGTGATCACACGCTGTAGGTTAAGTGATCACGTGCTATAGGTTAAGTGATCACACGCTGTAGGTTAAGTGATCACGCGCTATATTATAAGTGATTATGCGCTGTAGTGGAAGTGATCACGCGCTATAGTTTAAGTGATGAAACGCTGATGTTTACATCATTGAGTACACACTATTGTTTACATCATTGAGTACACACTATTGTTTACATCATTGAGTACACACTATTGTTTACATCATTGACTAAACGTTGTAGTTTGCATCAGTGATCATGCGCTATTGATGAAAAAAAGCTTATCTTTGGATAGACGTAATATTGAACTTCTTCTGTTTTCGGATATAATCTTGAACCTCTCCCACAACGCCACAAAATGTTCAACCCTCTTTGTGATTGTAAATCACTCAGGAAAAAAAATATATTTGATATTTTTTTTAAGGAACTGAGAATGATACAGACATTATTTTCGTCATTTCATTGACAAGACGCCAATTAAAGTCTCGAACCCTTACCTATAGCATTAGCATTACTTAGATAAACCAGTGTACAGTAAGAATTCTATTAACAGCAATACTTACATAAACCGGTCTAAGCAACAAGTCTATCAACAAGAACTATTATATAAACTAGCCTACAGCAATAAATCTATTAATAGCAAAACTTACATAAACTAGCCTACAGCAACAAGTCTATTAATAGCAAAACTTACCAAAACTAGCCTATAGCAACAAGTCTATTAATAGCAAAACTTGCCTAAACTAGCCTACAGCAACAAGTCTATTAATAGCAAAACTTACCTAAACTAGCCTACAGCAACAAGTCTATTAATAGCAAAACTTACCTAAACTAGCCTACAGCAACAAGTCTATTAATAGCAAAACTTACATAAACTAGCCTACATCAAAAAGTCTATTAATAGCAAAACTTACATAAACTAGCCTACATCAAAAAGTCTATTAATAGCAAAACTTACATAAACTAGCCTACATCAAAAAGTCTATTAATAGCAAAACTTACATAAACTAGCCTACATCAAAAAGTCTATTAATAGCAAAACTTACATAAACCAGTCTACATCAAGAATTCGATTAAAGCTATGGGTCGGAAGTCCAACAACCATCAGGATCATTGGCATCATGGAGACTCTAAAAACTGATGTTGTTGATGCTGCCAAGATGATACACATCAAAATTAGGCTGTGGAAGGAAACGTAATCAATGACGTTTGGTGGCAAGTGGCTGAAAACATGGCATCCAACATACACAACAATGAACCGCTACCAGTTCTCAAATAGTGTGTGTGTGTGTGAGTGTGCGTGAGTGGTGTGTGTGAGTGGTGTCTGTGTGTGTGTGCGCGTGCGTGTGAGTGTGTATGTGTGGGTGTGTGTGTGTGAGTGGTGTGTGTGTGAGTGGTGTCTGTGTGTGTGTGTGCGTGCGTGTGAGTATGTGTGTGAGTGTGTATGTGTGGGTGTGTGTGTGTGTGTGCGAGTGTGTGAGTGTGCGAATGTGTAAGTGTGTGTGTGCGTGTGTGTGTATGTGTGTGTATGTGTGAGTGTGTGATTGTGTGTGTGAGTGTGCGTGTGTGTGAGTGTGTGTGTGAGTATATGCTTGTGTGTGTGAGTGTGTTTGTGCGCGTGTGTGCGTGCGTGTGTGTGCGTGAGTGTGTGTGTGTGAGTATGTGCTTGTGTGTGCGCGCGTGCGCGTGTGTGCGTGAGTGTGTGTGTGTGTGTGTGAGTATGTGCTTGTGTGTGTGCGCGTGCGCGTGTGTGTGTGAGATAGTGTGTGTGCGTGCGTGTGTGTGCGAGTGTGTTTGTGAGTGTGTGTGCGTGTGTGTGTTTGTAACCGGCTCTTGCTTGAACTCTCTGTTGTAGTCAGTCTTCCCATCATCATGTTATGCTATGAAATGTTACGATGGGCAACGATGTGACATGCCCATCACCATTTGAACAGACTATGGTACACCGTCTTTGGTAACGGCACTCTGTCTCTGCTCGTGTCGATAGTATGTACACACGACTCTTGAAGTGTGCTGTTACTGCTCAGGAGATGATAACGTTTGATGAGGTGCATGAGCTGTGCTACATGGCAAGCGCAAGCTCACTCCCCATCTCAGCTGTCAGGTTTCCCCCGTACTCAGTTCGTACTTCGGTTGTAATCTGGTCTTGCTGAACTGGCTTCTTTATTCTCCGCCTTAGATGTGCCACGACAACTCCTAATTCAGTCCAGCGCCCTGGCATTTAGCACGACTGTTAGAAAAATAAATGGCTGCACACTGCTGATGTTGAAAAGGTCATAGATCTTGATTTCGACAGCCATAACAATAGCAACTATATACAATTATTGACAGCGGCCAGCGGTCAACACATCTCGCTCGGCCATTCACACTTCAGGTCACATAATTCACATTTCTACTGGATAATCTCGCATCTAGTCTTCTATCTCACTGAGGATTACTAAAAATGTTCTGGCATCTACTAGGCTCCTAATAACGTGGCTCCTAAAACTACTATCTACAACGACTTATGCTCAATGAGCTCTCCCGCTGACGCTTGATCTGACAGTCGTCTCTAATGTCCCCCACGGGGTAATATTCTCAGGAGCTCTCTACTACAAACTAAAGCACTGTCTCTTTTATATACTAGAGACCCTCTTATATCTCGACTCTAACTAACTAATCTACTAACCATGCTGATTGTTGGACTCTCTTAGTCCCTACAGGCTACCGTGTAATGACGGCGCTGATATGGTTCCTCACCTGAGCGTGACATTTTATCTGAAGAGCCTCCTTTCTCTCTCCGTGCATCGACTTAAATATCCCGTCTCCTAACCAATCACAACTCATTTCCTCTCCCCCTCTACCAATCAAAATACCTCTACGTCATCCACTCACCCCCATGTTTATACCCTTATAAATCACGAGACTCCTGCTTTACCTCTAACATTATTCTACTCATATTTGTCGTGATCACTCCTCGTGCTATGCTTCCCCCACTCTCTCCACTATCCCTTGCTCTCCCTCTCTCACTCACTGCTACATATTTGTGTGGGTATATGCCACTGTTTGTGTAAAAGCTCATTATTAAGCATTTTGGCGAAAACGTCTACTGGACTCTTCAGATGTTATGTAGCTTTACCATCTATTTCTTTGAGTCAGGCAAACGCATAGATTCACTACTCTACACATCCTCCTTTCAGCTGAGTTAGTTAGCTAGCTAGAAAGTTAGTAATTTAATTAGCTAGTTGATTAGTTAGCTAGTTGTTTGTTAGTTATCTAGTTGGTTAGTTAGTTAGCTAGTAAATTAGTTAGTAAGTTAGTTGGTAATTTAGTAAGTTAGCTATTTGGTTATTAGGCTAGCTAGCTAGTTTGTTTGTTGTTTGGTTAGTTAATTAACTAGTTGTCTATTTTGTAAGTTAGTTAGTATGTTAGTTTTAAGTTAATTAATTAGCTAGCTAGCTAGGTAGTTTGTTCCATGATTAGTTAGTTACCTAGTTAGTTAATTAATTTGCTAGGTAGTTAGTAAGTTGCTTGGTTAGTTAGTTGGTTAGTTAGGTAGTTAGCTAGTTAGTTATTTAAATAGTTATAGTTCGTTCAGAAATTCGTGCCCACAGAGTTTATTAATTGTCTCGGAAACTGATAAATTTCTGAAATCTTTTTTGTGAAATCTCATTTTTTCACCGACCTTCAGTCTGATTTTTTGCCCTACTTTCATGCATCTAGGAAATATTTTTGCCTATTTGAGGTATATAAAAATATGATTTTCTTGCTTGTCCTAAATTTTAGGATTTTACAATACTCACATTTGTTGTAATCAACTCACCAATTAAAAAGGCAAGTTTCATGTGCACACCACACAATCTTAGCACCGTTTCGCACTCTTAACTTGTAAGACGGGCGCCACTCCGTGGTTTTTTTTTGTTAATTTCATTTTCGTTTTCTTGTTAAATTGGTGCAGATGCGTATTTTGACAAAATATTTACTATAATGAATATTCCTGTATGTGTGATAATGTGTAAGCTGTTGTGAAGTGACTACTTAATTTTTTAAATCATGAAGAGTTTAAAGTGTAAATTCATCACAATGCAAATGGTAACTGTGTTATTGTACAGGCACTTTTGCAAGGAATCTAAAAGGGGTCGGTTATATTACGATATTTAAAAGAACCAGAAAACAGAACACGGGCAGCTCTAAATATAGATAGGAAGTCTTTCAATCAATGGATAGGGCAGGACTTTGACTCTGCAGAGGCGACGGTCAAGTAAGGAAGAAACATGAAAGTTGATGATTCTGACAAAGATGTTATTAGACTTGAAATTTTGAAAATGTTTGAACCGAATCAACTTGTTACACTGCGCAAACTTAAAGTTCGATTGCAATTAAAATTTGATATTGAAATCTCAAAAACGACTCTTTGGAAGATCGTAAGAGGCTTTGGTTTCACATTTTTGATAATCTGCTAGTGATAGAAATATTGTTTGTGGAAAAACCGCACCTGATAGCTGTTCGAAGCGAATACCCGAGACAGATCCATGAGCGACGAATGGAAGGCTACGATGTAGTATATTTGGACTCACTCAATGCTCATCATACATATGATAGTGAATGGCAATCAGTTGACAGAGAAAATAAAAGAAGCATTAGCAGCAGCAAAGGACAACGCATTATATTGGTATATGCTGGTAGTAGAGAGAATGACATAAAACTTATTTTTCAGTCAAAGTCTACAGACAATAGGGACTACCACATTGACATGAATGGACGAATTTTCAGAGACTGGATAGAGAACACTCTACTCCCCATTCTGGATAGACCTTCATGTCTTGTAATGGACAATACATCCTATCATAATGTGGTAGCACTGGAAGACAAAGTTCCTAATTCGTCAAGCACAAAAGATCAAATCATCACATGGCTTATAAAACAAAATGTTTCCTTCCAAAACACCCAGTTAAAACCAGAGTTGTTGCAAACTTGTTAGACAAACTTGGAAGACAAAGTTATATCAAATTGATAAAATAATTGCAAGGTATGGCCACATATCTCTTCGAATCCCACCTTATCATTCGCACCTCAACCCAATGTAACTTGTGTGGGCTAAAGTCAAAGGGCAAGTTGCTGCGCAGAACACGACGTTTACAATTTGTGATGTTAAAGAATTGACGCGCGATGCCCTCTCAACGATAGCCATTGAATACTGGAGAAAGTGTGACGACCATGTGCTCAGAGAAGAAGAACAATACTGGCAACGAGATGGATTGCAGTTTGTCCAACCGATAACAGTTGTTAACCTCTTAGAGACTTCTGATTCGGAATGACATATGTATGACATATGCACAATTTTGTTGATGACACTCTTACTATTTGCTGACTATGTGTGTTTGATGTTTTGGTTGTTCCATATATCTTGTTGATGACACGCCTGCTATTTGGCGAATATGTGTGTTTGATATTTTAGTCAACGTTTACCTATCTCTATGACGACGATATAAAATCAAATGAAAAATATTGCCCTAGTCAATGTAATACGCGGATACGCCTTTGGCTAGCATTGTTAGAAAATTAACATAATTTACAGCAAAATCTAATGTTTAGAGCACGCGGTTTGATATTTTCCTAAAATTATATAACAAAAACGATTTCTGCAAAATTCAGACTACCTTTGTACTTAAATGTTATGAAATGTGAAAGTAAGTAAAAAAAAATAAGATTTAATGAAAAAAGAGTTACAGAAATTCATCAAACAGTTTCCGAGATAATTGATCAAATATGTGGGCACGAATTTGTGAACGAACTATAGTCAGTTATTTAGTTAGTTATTTAGTCAGTTAGTTAGTAAGTTAGTTAGTAAGTAAGTTAGTTAGTAAGTTAGTAAGTTAGTAAGTTAGTTAGTAATTTAGTTAGTTTAGTTAGTTTAGTTTAGTTTAGTTAGTTAAGTTATGTTAAGTTAGTTAAGTTAGTTTAGTTAGTTTAGTTAGTTAGATAGTAAGTTAGTTAGTTAGTTTAGTTAGTTTAGTTAGTTTAGTTAGTTTAGTTAGTTTAGTTTAGTTAGTTTAGTTAGTTGAATTAGTTTAGTTTAGTTAGTTTAGTTAGTTAGTTTAGTTAGTTTAGTTAGTTTAGTTAGTTTAGTTTGTTTAGTTTGTTTAGTTTAGTTAGTTAAGTTAGTTTTTTTAGTTTAGTTAGTTTAGTTAGTTTAGTTAGTTTAGTTTGTTTAGTTTAGTTAGTTAAGTTAGTTTTTTTAGTTTAGTTAGTTTAGTTAGTTTAGTTTGTTTAGTTTGTTTAGTTTAGTTAGTTAAGATAGTTTTTTTAGTTTAGTTAGTTTAGTTAGTTTAGTTAGTTTAGTTAGTTTAGTTAGTTAGTTAATAAGTTAGTAAGTTAGTTTAGTTAGTTTAGTTAGTTTAGTTAGTTTAGTAAGTTTAGTTAGTTTAATTAGTTTAGTTTAGTTAGTTTAGTTTAGTTAGTTTAGTTACTTAGTTAGTTTAGTTAGTTTAATTAGTTTAGTTTAGTTAGTTTAGTTAGTTAGTTAGTTAGTTTAGTTAGTTTAATTAGTTTAGTTTAGTTAGTTTAGTTTAGTTTAGTTTAGTTTAGTTAGTTTAGTTTAGATAAGTTTAGTTAGTTTACTTAGTTTAGTTTAGTTAGTTAGTTAGTTTAATTAGTTTAGTTAGTTTAGTTTAGTTTAGTTTAGTTTAGTTAGTTTAATTAGTTTAGTTTAGTTAATTAGTTAATTTAGTTAGTTTAATTAGTTTAGTTTAGTTAGTTTACTTAGTTTAGATAGTTTAGTTTAGTTTAGTTTAGTTTAGTTAGTTAAGTTAGTTAGTTACTTTAGTTAGTTTAGTTACTTTAGTTAGTTTAGTTAGTTAGTTAGTTTAGTTAGTTTAATTAGTTTGTTAGTTAGTTAGTTAGTTAGTTAGTTAGTTAGTTTAGTTAGTTTAGTTAGTTTAGTTAGTTTAGTTATTTAGTTAGTTAGTTAGTTAGTTTAGTTAGTTTAGTTAGTTTAGTTAGTTTAGTTAGTTAGTTAGTTAGTTAGTTAGTTAGTTAGTTAGTTAGTTAGTTAGTTTAGTTAGTTTAGTTAGTTTAGTTAGTTAGTTAGTTTAGTTAGTTAGTTAGTTTAGTTAGTTTAGTTAGTTAGTTAGTTTAGTTAGTTAGTTAGTTTAGTTAGTTTAGTTAGTTTAGTTAGTTAGTTAGTTTAGTTAGTTAGTTTAGTTAGTTTAGTTACTTTAGTTAGTTTAGTTAGTTTAGTTAGTTAGTTTAGTTAGTTTAGTTAGTTTAGTTATTTTAGTTTAGTTAGTTTAGTTAGTTTAGTTAGTTTAGTTTAGTTAGTTTAGTTAGTTTAGTTAGTTTAGTTAGTTAGTAAGTTAGTAGTTTAGTAAGTTAGTTTAGTTAATTTAGTTAGTTTAGTTAGTTTAGTTAGTTTAGTTAGTTTATTTAGTTTAGTTAGTAAGTTAGTTAGTTTAGTTAGGATGAAGCCATAAGAAAAATGGTAGGAACTAAACCCTGCCAAGAATATATAGAACAACAACTTAAATGGTTTGGCCACCTGGTCAGAATGAATCCTTACCAATCACCACCAAGGGCGTTTCACTCGAGAATGCATGGAAAAAGACCAAGAGGAAGACCCAGAAGAAGATGGATAGATGCAGTGACAGAGACATGTAACAACAAAGGAAAATCACAAATTCAGACAGTTCGAGCAGCTCAAGAACGACAAATGATATAAACCACGACACCTTTTAGGTATCAGTGAAAAGAGAAAAGATGAAGAAGTTAGTTTAGTTAGTTAGTTTAATTATTTAGTTAGTTAATTTAATTAGTTTAGTTAGTTTAGTTAGTTTAGTTAGTTTAGTTAGTTTAGTTAGTTTAGTTAGTTAGTTAGTTAAGTTAATTAGTTAGTTAGTTAGTTTAGTTAGTTAGTTAGTTTAGTTAGTTATTTAGTTAGTTCGTTAGTTTAATTAGTTAGTTAGCTTAGTTAGTTTAATTAGTTTAATTAGTTTAGTTAGTTTAGTTATTTTAGTTTAGTTAGTTTAGTTAGTTTAGTTAGTTAGTTAGTTAGTTTAGTTAGTTTAGTTAGTTAGTTAGTTCAGTTAGTTAGTTAGTTTAGTTAGTTAGTTTGTTTAATTTAGTTAGTAAGTTAGATAGTTTAGTTAGTTTGGTTAGTTTAGTTAGTTTAGTTAGTTTAGTTTAGTTTAGTTATTTTAGTTAGTTAGTTAGTTAATTAGTAAGTAAGTTAGTAAGTTAGTTATTTAGTTATTGAGTTAGTTAGTTAGTTTAGTTTAGTTAGTTTAGTTGGTTAGTTAATTAGTTAGTTAGCTAATTAGTTAATATGTTAGTAAGTTAGTTAGTTAGTAAGTAAGTTAGTAAGTAGGTTAGTTAGTTAGTAAGTTAGTAAGTTAGTAAGTTAGTCAGTTAGTTAGTTAGTAAGTTAGTAAGTAAACTAGTTAGTTAGTTAGTTTGTTTGTTAGTAAGTTAGTAAGTTAGTAAGTAAACTAGTTAGTTAGTTAGTAAGTTAGTAAGTTAGTAAGTAAACTAGTTAGTTAGTTAGTAAGTTAGTAAGTTAGTAAGTAAACTAGTTAGTTAATTAGTTAGTTAGTTAGTTAGTTAGTTAGTTAGTTAGTTAGTTAGTTAGTTAGTTAGTTAGTTAGTTAGTTAGTTAGTTAGTTAGTTAGTTAGTTAGTTAGTTAGTTAGTTAGTTAGTTAGTTAGTTAGTTAGTTAGTTAGTTAGTTAGTTAGTTAGTTAGTTAGTTAGTTAGTTAGTTAGTTAGTTAGTTAGTTAGTTAGTTAGTTAGTTAGTTAGTTAGTTAGTTAGTTAGTTAGTTAGTTAGTTAGTTAGTTAGTTAGTTAGTTAGTTAGTTAGTTAGTTAGTTAGTTAGTTAGTTAGTTAGTTAGTTAGTTAGTTAGTTAGTTAGTTAGTTAGTTAGTTAGTTAGTTAGTTAGTTAGTTAGTTAGTTAGTTAGTTAGTTAGTTAGTTAGTTAGTTAGTTAGTTAGTTAGTTAGTTAGTTAGTTAGTTAGTTAGTTAGTTAGTTAGTTAGTTAGTTAGTAAGTTAGTAAGTAAACTAGTTAGTTAGTTAGTTAGTTAGTTAGTTAGTTAGTTAGTTAGTTAGTTAGTTAGTTAGTTAGTTAGTTAGTTAGTTAGTTAGTTAGTTAGTAAGTTAGTAAGTAAACTAGTTAGTTAGTTAGTTAGTTAGTAAGTTAGTAAGTTAGTTAGTTAGTTAGTTAGTTAGTTAGTTAGTTAGTTAGTTAGTTAGTTAGTTAGTTAGTTAGTTAGTTAGTTAGTTAGTTAGTTAGTTAGTTAGTTAGTAAGTTAGTAAGTAAACTAGTTAGTTAGTTAGTTAGTTAGTTAGTTAGTTAGTTAGTTAGTTAGTTAGTTAGTTAGTTAGTTAGTTAGTTAGTTAGTTAGTTAGTTAGTTAGTTAGTTAGTTAGTTAGTTAGTAAGTTAGTAAGTAAACTAGTTAGTTAGTTAGTTAGTTAGTTAGTTAGTTAGTTAGTTAGTTAGTTAGTTAGTTAGTTAGTTAGTTAGTTAGTTAGTTAGTTAGTTAGTTAGTTAGTTAGTTAGTTAGTTAGTTAGTTAGTTAGTTAGTTAGTTAGTTAGTTAGTTAGTTAGTTAGTTAGTTAGTTAGTTAGTTAGTTAGTAAGTAAACTAGTTAGTTAGTTAGTTAGTTAGTTAGTTAGTTAGTTAGTTAGTTAGTTAGTTAGTTAGTTAGTTAGTTAGTTAGTTAGTTAGTTAGTTAGTTAGTTAGTTAGTTAGTTAGTTAGTTAGTTAGTTAGTTAGTTAGTTAGTTAGTTAGTTAGTTAGTTAGTTAGTTAGTTAGTAAGTTAGTAAGTAAACTAGTTAGTTAGTTAGTTAGTAAGTTAGTTAGTTAGTTAGTTAGTTAGTTAGTTAGTTAGTTAGTTAGTTAGTTAGTAAGTTAGTAAGTAAACTAGTTAGTTAGTTAGTTAGTTAGTTAGTTAGTAAGTTAGTTAGTTAGTTAGTTAGTTAGTTAGTTAGTTAGTTAGTTAGTTAGTTAGTTAGTTAGTTAGTTAGTAAGTTAGTAAGTAAACTAGTTAGTTAGTTAGTTAGTTAGTAAGTTAGTTAGTTAGTTAGTTAGTTAGTTAGTTAGTTAGTTAGTTAGTTAGTTAGTTAGTTAGTTAGTTAGTTAGTTAGTTAGTTAGTTAGTTAGTTAGTTAGTTAGTTAGTTAGTTAGTTAGTTAGTTAGTTAGTTAGTTAGTTAGTTAGTTAGTTAGTTAGTTAGTTAGTTAGTTAGTTAGTTAGTTAGTTAGTTAGTTAGTTAGTTAGTTAGTTAGTTAGTTAGTTAGTTAGTTAGTTAGTTAGTTAGTTAGTTAGTTAGTTAGTTAGTTAGTTAGTTAGTTAGTTAGTTAGTTAGTTAGTTAGTTAGTTAGTTAGTTAGTTAGTTAGTTAGTTAGTAAGTTAGTTAGTTAGTTAGTTAGTTAGTTAGTTAGTTAGTTAGTTAGTTAGTTAGTTAGTTAGTTAGTTAGTTAGTTAGTTAGTTAGTTAGTTAGTTAGTTAGTTAGTTAGTTAGTTAGTTAGTTAGTTAGTTAGTTAGTTAGTTAGTTAGTTAGTTAGTTAGTTAGTTAGTTAGTTAGTTAGTTAGTTAGTTAGTTAGTTAGTTAGTTAGTTAGTTAGTTAGTTAGTTAGTTAGTTAGTTAGTTAGTTAGTTAGTTAGTTAGTTAGTTAGTTAGTTAGTTAGTTAGTTAGTTAGTTAGTTAGTTAGTTAGTTAGTTAGTTAGTTAGTTAGTTAGTTAGTTAGTTAGTTAGTTAGTTAGTTAGTTAGTTAGTTAGTTAGTTAGTTAGTTAGTTAGTTAGTTAGTTAGTTAGTTAGTTAGTTAGTTAGTTAGTTAGTTAGTTAGTTAGTTAGTTAGTTAGTTAGTTAGTTAGTTAGTTAGTTAGTTAGTTAGTTAGTTAGTTAGTTAGTTAGTTAGTTAGTTAGTTAGTTAGTTAGTTAGTTAGTTAGTTAGTTAGTTAGTTAGTTAGTTAGTTAGTTAGTTAGTTAGTTAGTTAGTTAGTTAGTTAGTTAGTTAGTTAGTTAGTTAGTTAGTTAGTTAGTTAGTTAGTTAGTTAGTTAGTTAGTTAGTTAGTTAGTTAGTTAGTTAGTTAGTTAGTTAGTTAGTTAGTTAGTTAGTTAGTTAGTTAGTTAGTTAGTTAGTTAGTTAGTTAGTTAGTTAGTTAGTTAGTTAGTTAGTTAGTTAGTTAGTTAGTTAGTTAGTTAGTTAGTTAGTTAGTTAGTTAGTTAGTTAGTTAGTTAGTTAGTTAGTTAGTTAGTTAGTTAGTTAGTTAGTTAGTTAGTTAGTTAGTTAGTTAGTTAGTTAGTTAGTTAGTTAGTAAGTAAGTTAGTAAGTAAGTTAGTTAGTTAGTTAGTTAGTTAGTTAGTTAGTTAGTTAGTTAGTTAGTTAGTTAGTTAGTTAGTTAGTTAGTTAGTTAGTTAGTTAGTTAGTTAGTTAGTTAGTTAGTTAGTTAGTTAGTTAGTTAGTTAGTTAGTTAGTTAGTTAGTTAGTTAGTTAGTTAGTTAGTAAGTTAGTAAGTAAACTAGTTAGTTAGTTAGTTAGTTAGTTAGTTAGTTAGTTAGTTAGTTAGTTAGTTAGTTAGTTTAGTTAGTTAGTTAGTTAGTTAGTTAGTTAGTTAGTTAGTTAGTTAGTTAGTTAGTTAGTTAGTTAGTTAGTTAGTTAGTTAGTTAGTTAGTTAGTTAGTTAGTTAGTTAGTTAGTTAGTTAGTTAGTTAGTTAGTTAGTTAGTTAGTTAGTTAGTTAGTTAGTTAGTTAGTTAGTTAGTTAGTTAGTCTTGGTATTATCCTGACTGCACATCGAACAATCCCTAATAAGAGCTCTTGTCTCCTCCCAACCATCCGGCAGTGTGACACGATAAACTAGTTCACAGTCCTCTCGCGTTCTCTGCGTAGATCTCCTGATCTGAAGCAAAGATCCCTCTTGCTAACATGAAGATCCGTAAGTCGAGCTAGGGCTTCAGATTCGGAATCGAAATTGTTATCATTTAGCTCTTCTTTTGGAGCGTAATGCCGCGTTAGGGATATATAATCGTGCATTATATTAACGTAGCATGCACAACATTTAAAAAAATAAATACAACAACAGCACTTTATTTACTCGAACGAACGCGGCTAGATGAAGCTGGCGCAGAATCCTTAAAGTAGAATCACCGATTGACTGGCACAACAATCTATATGAAGGAGATGAATTTAACCAGCGCCGAACAAAAAATCCCGCTGCAGTTATTGAACGGCTCCCAAAGTGGTGGCATAATACGCGCATCGACCTCATGACAACAAAAGAATATCGTAGTCACACCACCTGATTCATGAATCAGAACCGCTGTCAAGCGTACGAACTGAAATATATAGCTCTGGTTGACTTTAACGGAGTGATCTACATTAGAGAGCTGAAATTAATCAATCTTCGAACTCAAATACTGCAGCGGTAGATGGAACACAAACTTTTGTAATTGAAAGTCCCTCTTTTCATTTGATAAGGAATTTTTTCCAGGAATAGATACAAAAGAGAACGTAGAGCTGCGTAAAGACTGGGTATAGATTCAACAAAATAACTAAACATAAACTGCGTCATTTTTGCCAAAAAAAGAGGCATTTTTAAACAAGCCAACGTTTTTTACTCCAAACGTCGTCATCAGGGGACAGTCATTAAAAAAAAATCAGATTACAAATCCTAAAAAAAATCCATGGCCAATAAAAATAGCAGAAGCAGGACGAAAGTAGCGCTGCACAACACAGTGAAAAAAAAAACGGTCGCAAACGTTTTGATCATCAAAAACTAGCCCCCCACGTCCAGCCAGTGTTTTGGCCCTTAGTATATTGACACTCCAGGTGTTGACCTTCTGATTCATTTTTAACCTGAATGTTAACATATGATAGAAGTGACTCTGGTCTACACAAAACTTCGGATAGAATGAACACAGTCGATACACAGTCGCAAATTCTGTTTTAAATGGTTTGTTTTTCATGTGTAGTAAAAAATCCCGCCACGCCAAGTGGTGTATAGGGAACGTGATGTTAGTGACCATCATTTTTATAGACATTCGGCACATGATTTTTGAGGTAATGTGGTCGGTATTACGCATGTGCTGCATTACTTTCCCAGAAAAAAATCCAGTACCCATTTAAGGCTGGGTGTACATGAAGGCCGTCGATCAGGATCGAACCCGACCTTTTGTCCTTTGTAGTCCAGTTCACTAACCACTGAGCTATCACGTCCCGAGTTGTTTATTCGTGGTATTGATAAATACTCTTCACTTCATAGGCATTGCTGACAATTAATCCGCTTATCAGGGCATGACTCAGTACATTGTGTATGTAAACCGCAGTGCACATTAAGGACAAGTGGAACAATATTAAAACAGGTAAATGAATTTAAATACGTGAGAACATTGTTAACCTCAGATGGTAGATGTACAATAGAGGTGAGATGCAGATTGGCTCAGGCATAAGCAGCTTCCCCCCCCCCCCAAAAAAAAAAAAATAAAGAAGATACTGTGCAATCTATATATATATATATATATATATATATATATATATATATATATATATATATATAGAGAGAGAGAGAGAGAGCAACAAGAAAAGTCTCAGTCTGAATAGTAAGAAAACAGAACTTATGCTCAAATCGAAGAAGCAATCATCACCATCATGCAGCATAAAAATGAACATGACAAATCTGAAACAAGTGCAGCGCGTCAAATACTTGGGCACAATAATAACATCACATGGAAGATGCACCACGGAAATAAAAATCAGAATAGCTCAGGCCAAAATAACATTTCAGAAAAGGAAACATATTTTATGCAACAAATCTATGTCAATAGAAGTGAGAAAGTGAGTTTGACGTTGCCATATAGAACCAATTTTAACCTATGGAAGTGAATCCTGGACAGTAGACAAACAAATGAAAAGACGATTAGAGGCCACAGAGATGGCATTTCTCAGAAGAATGTTGAAAGTTCCTTGGACAGCTAAAAAGTTCCAATGAGGAAGTTCTCAAAGAGGCCAACACAAAAAGGGAGCTCCTAAAAAACATCAGAAATAAGCAATCAACATTTTTCTGGCATATCATGAGAAGAGGAAATTTGGAATACTTGGTTACAACTGGCAAAATAAAAGGAAAGAGAGATCGCGGACGACAAAGAGAGAAATACTGGATAGCTTGGTGTCATGGCATGGAAAATAGTCAACAACAGAGCTGATACGATGCACTGTAGATAGAAGATTGTGGAAGGACATGATCGCCTACGCCAACCGTTATGGAAATTGATGAAAATGATGATGATGATATATATAATATCACTCTCCTGCTCTCACCATTTATATATGATTACCTCATTATGACAAATTTTTGAAAATCCATGTTTTGGTCGCTGTTTACAAAGATATAGACACTGGTAACAGCTTGATACAAGGCAGTGCCGTCATTGTTAATACTCATACAAACAGGAAGTAGTATGTTGGTAATGTGTTCGTTGATTCCAGCACCAAGCAGGCTGTTCCTAGTCAGGGGCAGTGCAGAATAACTAAACAAGAAACAACACACACACACAAAAACCCACGATGTTAAATGTGTAGGATCGGAGATGAGGTGAACAAAGTGTTAGAAAGAAGAATCTACGTCATTTAATATATTACTTGTTTCATATAGTGTTGCAGTGATGAGGAATGTATGATTTTCTAACATTCGCTAGTTGTATAGCTTGAGTTATCACACTGAATATACTTAACCTATATTTCTCTCTCTCTCTCTCTCTCTCTCTCTCTCTCTCTCTCTCTCTGCGATCAAGACTCAATCAGAGTATGATTCTCATGAAGTCAGCTGTCTGTTCAAGTGAGTCGATTGCCCCATATAGTTTCTCTTCCAGGGAGGTGGGTGTGGACCGCATTGCTCTTCTTAAGGTCTGTGTACTGGGGGCAATCCTGTAGAACAAAATACCTGTTAAAACGTTGCACTGTGTTTTGCGCCAGTTTCCCAGTGCATCCGATTTCTGGCAGCATTTTACTCAGCTTTGCTTTCCTTGGCCTTTGATTGTCCCCAAGCTTCCTGCAAGGCAGCAGATTGTCTTTTCTGTAGGGGGATTCTGCCCTTAGATGGTCGGCCCTCCCAGGTTTACGATCACCATCTGTCCGAACTTGATGTAGTTATTAGTTGGTCATTAGACCATCACCATCACACATAAAACAACAGACAATAAGGTCTTCCAGCGATGCGAATTGTGAAGTCCCTCCTAACTAACACGAACCTTCGGAAGTCTCACCGATGGTAACAAGTCATGTACGAAACCCCACTCCGTCTTTCACTGATTAAGACATTGATTCATCATCATCATCATCACCATTATCATCATGATCATCATCATCACCATCATCATCATCATCATCATCATCACCACCATTATCATCATCATCATCAACATCATCATCATCATCATCATCATCATCATCATCACCATCATCATCATCATCATCACCATCATCATCATCATCATTACCATCATCATCACCATCATCACCATCACCACCACCATCATCATCATCACCATCATCACCATCATCACCATCATCATCATCATCATCATCACCATCATCATCACCAACATCATCATCACCATCATCATCATCATCATCATCATCACCATCATCATCACCTTCATCATCATCATCATCACCATCATCACCATCATCATCATCATCATCATCATTATCACCATCACCATCACCACCACCATCATCATCATCATCATCACCACCACCACCATCATCATCACCATCATCATCACCATCATCATCATCAACAACATCACCATCATCACCATCATCATCACCATCATCATCACCATCATCATCACCATCATTATCACCATCATCATCACCATCATCGTCACCACCATCATCATCATCATCAATATCGTCATCATCATCATGATCATGAATGCCATAACAACTGTCCTAGGCGATCATATCCTTTCACAATTTTATATTGACAGTTGATCGTATTAATTGTGTTGTTGATCGTTTTCCATGTCTTGACACCAAGCTATCTAGTTTTTTTCCCTGTAATTCGCCAGTTGTAACCAAGTATTCCAAACTTGACATTGATTACAATGCCACAATTCATGCATACTTTGAGGATAACATGAAGTGTTATTATAATAATGAAATGTAGGGCTAATTTTCAAACAATTACCGATGCTACGTAGTTCGGACCTTCTCTTGTGATCTTCCTGTATAATCAGAGAAAAGATATGTCTGCACATGAACATTGCCTAAGTATAGCGCGTATAGATCATGTTTGCAAGGACACAGTGTGTTAGCGTGTGCATTTCTCAACTACAGTCTTAATGTTGGCTAATAATGTTTCATTTGTCTTCATACCTGCACTAACCTGTTCAGCCAAATAGATAATCCAGTTATTTTTTTTTATTTGTCTGGTCTCTTCATTAAAAGTAATCTTGGAAGGGAACACACAAGGTAAATGAGGCAGACCAAGACTAACATGGACGAGTAACATGCAAAGATGGACAAGTCAGCCTATGACAACCTGCACCATCAAAGCAAGAGACAAAGCGGAATGGCGCTTAATTGTAGCCAACCATCGATGCGGAGACGGTACTCAATGATGATGATGAGGCAAAGACAGCTTTCGAAGCGTATTAGATGAAAATAAATCTATCATCTCTTGCTATATTATTAGAGGCGGCAAGCATGAGGATTTTGAAGCAAGGAGAAAAGAGAATACAACAGATAATCATAAACAAATATAAAAGTACTAGACATCTGATCTGAACTCTCTGACTTTAGAACAACGATCCGGTTAATAATAAGCAAATATCATTATACCTGATTTATAGTATTCTCATACGATTCAACATTCTCTCTTTATTTTAACTTACACCTTGAAAAGTGTTAATTGAAAATTATCACCAAGCATGTTCAATCTATACACTGAGCAAATCATTAAAAACATCTCAGAGATACCAGGCCTAAACATTAATGGAAAGATAATCAATAACCTGAGATATGCTTATGATACTGTTCTACTAGTAGAAAATCCTAAAGACCTACAACAATTGCTTAATGTGATAAATATAACAAGCAAAAAATATGTACTAGAAATGAATATCAAAAAGACTAAAACTATGATCATAAACAAAGAAAATTCTCAAGACCTACAATTAAATATCACAGCTGAGGGAATACATCTGGAGACAGTCCAGAGTTTCAACTACCTGGGACATACTATAACCAATGATGGAAAATGGAAAAATGAAATAAACAAAAGAATAGGTATAGCAAAAAGTAATTTTAATGCCATGAAAAATATACTAACAACAAAACAAATATCAAGAGGGCTGAAACTAAGAATGGCAAAATGTTCCATCTTCTCAATATTCCTGTATGGTGCAGAAACATGGACATTAGACAAGAAAACAGAACATAAAATTGAAGTCTTTGAAATGTGGATTTATAGAAGAATAGGTAGAATTGGATGGAAACAAAAGATAACAAACGATAAAGTTTTAAAACAACTGAAAATAAAAAGAGAATTGCTAAATACAATTAAGACAAGACAAATGAAATTTTTGGGACTTGTTAAAAGACACAACAGCCTTCTAAAAGTAATATTGGAAGGAAAAATACAAGGTAAAAGAGGCAGAGGCAGACCAAGACTAACATGGGCGAGTAACATAAAAAAGTTGGGCAAGTCAATCTATGACAGCCTGCACCATCAAAGCAAGGAACAGAGTGGAATGGCGATCCATGGTAACCAACATTCGTTGCGGAGAAGGCACACGATGATGATGATGAATTGAGAATACCAATTTCTACAGAAGTTAGCCTATAAGTTGAGTGAATTAAAATGTTCACAGTTTCAAATGTATTTCACACAATTCTCCTCAGATTGAATGGGAAAGACCTTGTGTCGCTACTAAGTTGTTAACTGTGGTTCATAATTGAAATCTGTCTGTCAATGATGATCATGTGCCATACCGGTTGGGGTAGGCGATCATGTCCTTCCACAATCGTCTATCTACAGTGCATCGTATCAGTTCTGTTGTTGACTGCTTTCCATGCCATGACAGCAAGCCATCTAGTATATTCTCTCTTTGTCGTCCGCGATCTCGCTTTCCTTTTATTTTGCCAGTTGTAACCAAGTATTCTAACTTTCCTCTTCTCAAGATGTGCTCGAAAAATGTTGATTGTTTCTTTCTGTTTCTTTAGGAGCTGCCTTTTTTTTGTTGGCCTCTTTGAAAACTTCTGTCAATAGTAGACGAAAAAAAATGAAAATAGGAAGGAATAGTCTAGATTTGACAAATGACAGAAGACATCGTACATTATTGTAACGCTCTAAGAACACAGAGAAACTATGAACAATCCTTTAATCACTGCTGAAGAAATCACACCATTGTAGTTGTTTGGCTTTTCTTTCTGTTAGTCAGGCTGCTCTATAGGAGGTCAAGTCAAACAAATGCAAATGAATGCATGAAAATATGAAGCTGCAGTAAAGTTAAATATGAGGGAGAATTGAAAAAAAAAAAATAGAAAAAATGGTATGGTAAAAGTAAAATAAGTAAAGAGCCCGGTCACGCGAAGCGGCGTAAAGGGAATATGGTGTTAGTGACCATAAATTTTATAGACCTTCAGCACATGATTTTTTTGGGTAATGTGGTCGGTATTAAGCCCGTGGCGCTTTACTTTCCCAGAAAAAAAAATCCGGTACCCATTTAAAGCTGGGTGAACTCGGAAGCCGTCGGTTGGGATCGAACCCTACCCCTTGTCCTTTGTAGTCCAGTTCACTAACCACTGAGCTATCGCGGCTCTCTGTATGGTAACAGCTTTACGTAAATGATCATTGAAACGTCGTTCTTATTTGTGTCGTCTATCAATTACGTGAAGCTTTTAACACACCATTTTTTATACATAATTTTTTTCAATTTTCCCTAACTGCTCTATATCTTTTAATGTGTATTTTATAAATTCATCTCACATTTCGGTAATATAATATGTACATTTTTATTATATTTTATCGCTTCAATGCACAAACTTTAAGATAATTTCAGAGTCCAAGAATTAAAAGTTATATATGGGAAAGACATCAAAAAGAAAACAGAAACGAAATTTTGTGAGCAGGAATGTGTGACGATTCGTGATTTCCATCCCGTGTTGCGTGGATGGTCAATTCTGACCTATGGAAGCGAATCAAGGACAGTAAACAAACAAATGAAAAGACGATTAGAGGCCACAGAGATGGGATTTTTCAGAAGAATGTTGAAAGTTCCCTGGACAGCTAAAAAGTTCTCAAAGAGGCCAACACAAAAGGCAGCTGCTAAAAAACAAAAAACATCAGAAAAAAACAATCAATATTTTCGGGCACATCATGAGAAGAGGAAAGTTGGAATACTTGGTTACAACTGGCAAAATAAAAGAAAGAGAGATCCCGGACGACAAAGAGAGAAAATACTGGACAGCTTGGTGTCATGGCATGGAAAACAGCCAACAACATAATTGATACGATCCACTGTAGATAGAAGATTGTGGAAGGACATGATCGCCTACCCCAACCGGTATGGCACACGATGATGATGATGATGATGATGATGATGATGATGATGATGATGATGATAATAATGATGATAATGAACTGATCGTTGGGGATGCTTACCTGGAAGTTAAGACACAGGCTGGTAGAAGAGCCCTGAACATCATGTTACCCAAGAGAAACGGATTCTCCCTAGTGACGGCGAGGTACACGAGTGGCAGTACGATAAAGCTGTGTATGGCCATGCCCCCTATAATGACGGTGATGTATTCGTAGAGACCGACAAACGGCTTTAATGAATTATTGGACACAATCTCGTGGGCGATAAGAAACACTATTCCGATTGGTGTGTACCTGATTAAGACAATTCATTTTCAATATATTTGTTATTTCTCCACGATTCAATTTTTTAGTTAATTTTCCATGATTCACTTTATTATTTATGTTTTTCATGATTCAATATATTAGCCATGTTCCCATGATTAAATTTATTAGTTATTTTTTCATGATTCAATATATTAGTCATGTTCCCATGATTAAATTTATTATTTATTTTTTTCATGATTCAATATATTAGTCATGTTCCCATGATTAAATTTATTAGTTATTTTTTTCATGATTCAATATATTAGTCATGTTCCCATGATTAAATTTATTATTTATTTTTTTCATGATTCAATATATTAGTCATGTTCCCATGATTCAATTTATTAGTTATTTTTTCATGATTCAATATATTAGTCATGTTCCCATGATTCAATTTATTAGTTATTTTTTCATGATTCCATATATTAGTCATGTTCCCATGATTCAATTTATTACTTATTTTTTCATGATTCAATTTACTAGTTATTTTTTTCATGATTCAATGTATGAAATATATTTCTTTAATTTAACTTATTAGTTATTTTTTCCACAATTGAATTTATTAGTTATTTTTCACATGGTTCAACTTGTATATGGTTGCACAGAAGCACACTTTCCTCAAGTAAGATATTTTTATGAAAATTAATGGAAAGCGGAATTCAAATACCTAGGAAGTTTAGTGACACACGATAATTCTCAAACAGCAGAAATAGAATCAAGATGCAACAAATCTTGTCAAATCATTGGGCAGTTATCACCATTATTGTCCAACAAGGAAATAACTCTGGAGGCAAAACGAGAAATGTACAATACAATCTTCATTCCAACGTTGTGCTACCAATGTCAGACCTGGACCTTAGGTGCAAGAACAATAAGCAAAATAACCTCTAATGAGATTAAATGTGCTAGACGAATGACAGGAAACAGTCTGAGAGATAAGATCAGAAATGAAGAAATGAAAAAAAAGATAGGAATAGTCCCCGCCACAGAATATATAAGGAAACAACAGATAAAATGGTTTGGCCACGTGACAAGGCAGAAAGATCAAAATACAACACAACGAGCCTTCAACAAACGTTGTGAGAACACCAGACCCAAGGGTCGACCACGAAAAAGATGGATCGATGGGATATTAGAAGCACTAGGAAACATAACAGCAGAAGAGGCGAACAGAAGAGCAAAAGACCGCAAATTATATCTCCCCTCGACGCTGAAAGGCAGATGAGGAAGGAAAGAAGAAGAAGAAAGGAAAGCGGGAGGCCGAATCGATAGCTGGATGTGCTACTAACCAGGAGAATCTGTCTTGGAATCTCGGTAGGGGCGATATTTTTCCTCTTGCGGGTAAAATAAAAACTCTGATCCGAGCACCTCGGAGATTATTTCTCTTCTCCTATAAGTCTCCTCAATTCTCCCCGGCAGACCTCATTAATGTAAGAAAGCTCTTTTTTTTTTAAACGATAAAATGTTGTAATGAAACCTTTTTTAAACGTGAAAAAGTTTTAATGAAACCTTTTTTAAACGTGAAAAAGTTGTAATGAAACCTTTTTTAAACTAGAAAATGTTGTAAGAAATCTTTTTTAAACGAAAAAAATGTAAAGAAATCTTTCTTAAACGAGAAAATGTTGTAAAGAAATCTTTCTTAAACGAGAACATGTTATAAATAAATCTTTCTTAAACGAGAAAATGTTGTAACGAAACCTTTTTTTAATGAGAAAATGTAAAAAATGCTGTTTTCTGTTTCTTTTTTAAAAAATTGAAAATACATCTTTCTTCGGGTGTCCGGTTAGCGCAATCGATAGGCGGTTGGCTTACCACGGCAACAGCCGGGGTTCGTAATCCTGGCGAGGACACCTGGGTTTTACTAATTCCCTAAAAATTAGTAGGAGCCGTGATAGCGCAGTGGTTAGTGAACTGGACTACTACGGACAAGGAGTAGGGTTCGATCCCAACCGACGGCTCCCGGGTTCACCCAGCCTTAAATGGGTACCGGATTTTTTCTGGGAAAGTAAAAGCAGCACGGGCGTAATACTGACCACATTACCCCAAAAAATCATGTCTGTAAAATATAGGGTCACTAACACCATATTTCCCTATACGCCACTTGGCGTGACGGGGGGTACTTTACTTTACTTTTTACATCTTTCTTCCCATATTATATCGTCATGGGCATTACTTCTCCCGAAAATTGTGTTTTCATGAGGATACTTTTGTTTACTTTGTCTCCATGATTGGCAGCACAATGTATTCTATTACGTTTTCAGTTACAAAAGAAAGTAAATAATTTTCCTCACAATTATGACTTTATGTCTTCAAGAGAATACATATTCCCTTAGTTTTATGTCTTCGTGTAACCACGCTTTTCCCTAATTGTTTGTTTTTTATGAAAACATAGTTTTCTCAACAATCGTGTATTTATGAAATCACAATCTTTCCACCACATCTTCATAATAATATTTCCACCAGCTCTTCATAAAAGCACATTATATTTTTCCAGTTGTATGTCTTCATATAAATGCAAATTACTGCACTGTCTGTCTTCATTAAACCACAATTGTCACAAGTATAATGTCTTCACTGGTATACAGTTTTTCCAGCTTTATGTCTTCACACACAATTTCCCCATTTCTATGTCTTCTCAAACAGTTTTCGTCAGCTTCATGTCTTCACACGCAGTTCCCGTCTCTATTATATCTTCAAACACTTATCCCGTCTCTATTATATCTTTAAACACTATTCTCGTCTCTATTATATCTTCAAACACTATTCTCGTCATTATTATATCCTCAAACACTATTCTCGTCACTATTATATCTTCAAACACTATTCTCGTCACTATTATATCTTCAAACACTATTCTCGTCTCTAGTATATATTCAAACACTAATCTCGTCACTATTATATCTTCAAACACTATTCTCTTCTCTATTATATCTTCAAACACTATTCTCGTCACTATTATATCTTCAAACACTATTCTCGTCACTATTATATCTTCAAACACTATTCCCGTCAGTGTTATATATTCAAACCATACTGCCGTCACTATTATGTCTTCAAACACTGTACTCGTCACTATGATATAATCAAATATTATTCTTGTCACTATTATATCTTCAAACACTGTTCTTGTCACTATTATATCTTCAAACACTATTCTCGTCTCTATTATATCTTCAAACACTATTCTCGTCTCTATTATATCTTCAAACACTATTCTCGTCACTATTATATCTTCAAACACTATTCTCGTCACTATTATATCTTCAAACACTATTCCCGTCAGTGTTATATATTCAAACCATACTGTCGTCACTATTATGTCTTCAAACACTGTACTCGTCACTATGATATAATCAAATATTATTCTTGTCACTATTATATCTTCAAACACTGTTCTTGTCACTATTATATCTTCAAACATTATTCTTGTCACTATTGTATCTTCAAACACTATTCTTGTCACTATTATATCTTCAAACACTGTTCTTGTCACTATTATATCTTCAAATATTATTCTTGTCACTATTATATCTTCAAACACTGTTCTTGTCACTATTATATCTTTAAACACTGTTCTTGTCACTATTATATCTTCAAACACTATTCTCGTCTCTATTATATCTTCAAACACTATTCTCGTCACTATTATATCTTCAAACACTATTCTCGTCACTATTATATCTTCAAACACTATTCCCGTCAGTGTTATATATTCAAACCATACTGTCGTCACTATTATGTCTTCAAACACTGTACTCGTCACTATGATATAATCAAATATTATTCTTGTCACTATTATATCTTCAAACACTGTTCTTGTCACTATTATATCTTCAAACATTATTCTTGTCACTATTGTATCTTCAAACACTATTCTTGTCACTATTATATCATGAAACACTATTCCCGTCACTATTATATCTTCAAACACTATTCTTGTCACTATTATACCTTCAAACATGATATATGATAGTGTAAAAAACGAGTAGGGAATATGGTGTTAGTGACCATAAATTTTACAGAACTACGGCACATGATTTTTGGGGTAACGTGGTTGGTATTACGCCCGTGCCGCCTTACTTGCCCAGAAAAAAAAAATCCGGTACCCATTAAAGGCTGGTTGAACCGGAAGCCGTCGATTGGGATCGAACTCTACCTCTTTTCATTTGTAGTCCAGTTCACTAACCACTGAACTATCGTGGCTCCCTATATGATAGTATATATATATATCAAATATGATTTGGATATAAATATTTAAAAGGCTAAAAAAAAATATTATTAGCAGCGAAAACACACAAAATATATAAGTGAATACACCGAGGTAGGTGGAAATAACCCATAAGGAGTTCAAGAATTAAGCTTTCCTGTACATGCCATAAAACAAAATGGAAAATTAGGACAAAAAATAAATAAAAGAATAGGACTGACAAACGACAATTTTAAAGATCTACTCACATCAAAGTAAATGACATCAGAAATAAAACTACAGATTGTGAAATGTTATATTTAACATTACTTTATGGTGCCGAAACATGGAAATTTAATAACAAAAGAGCAGAAAATTTAAACTTTGAGATGTGGATCAATAGAAAAATGGAGAGAATTGGATGAAAGGAGAAGAAGACAAACTAGGATGTTCTGAAACCGTTGAAAATGAAAAAAAATAGAACTACTTAACACAATTAGAAAGGCAACTGACATTTGTATGACATGTTAAGAGACACAACAACCTACAAAAGGTCATCTTGGAAGCGGAGGTAAAAGGTAAACGAGATAGAGGCAGACCAAGGCTAAAGTGGACTGACAGCATACAAAGATGGACAGGTGAACTATGACAACGTGACACGATCAAGACAAGAGACAGAGTAAGATGGCGCTCCATGGTAGCCAACCTTCGATGTGGAGCCGTCACCCAATGAATGACGCTCCATGGTAGCCAACCTTCAATGTGGAGCCGTCACCCAATGAATGACGCCCCATGGTAGCCAACCTTCGATGTGGAGTCGTCACACAATGAATGACGCTCCATGGTAGCCAACCTTCGATGTGGAGTCGTCACACAATGAATGACGCCCCATGGTAGCCAACCTTCGATGTGGAGTCGTCACACAATGAATGACGCTCCATGGTAGCCAACCTTCGATGTGGAGTCGTCACACAATGAATGCCGCTCCATGGTAGCCAACCTTCGATGTGGAGCCGTCACCCAATGAATGAATGGCGCTCCATGGTAGCCAACCTTCGATGTGGAGCCGTCACCCAATGAATGACGCTCCATGGTAGCCAACCTTCGATGTGGAGTCGTCACACAATGAATGCCGCTCCATGGTAGCCAACCTTCGATGTGGAGCCGTCACACAATGAATGACGCTCCATGGTAGCCAACCTTCGATGTGGAGCCGTCAGCCAATGAATGACGCTCCATGGTAGCCAACCTTCGATGTGGAGTCGTCACACAATGAATGACGCTCCATGGTAGCCAACCTTCGATGTGGAGTCGTCACACAATGAATGACGCTCCATGGTAGCCAACCTTCGATGTGGAGTCGTCACACAATGAATGACGCTCCATGGTAGCCAACCTTCGATGTGGAGTCGTCACACAATGAATGACGCTCCATGGTAGCCAACCTTCGATGTGGAGTCGTCACACAATGAATGACGCTCCATGGTAGCCAACCTTCGATGTGGAGTCGTCACACAATGAATGACGCTCCATGGTAGCCAACCTTCGATGTGGAGTCGTCACACAATGAATGACGCTCCATGGTAGCCAACCTTCGATGTGGAACCGTCACCCAATGAATGACGCTCCATGGTAGCCAACCTTCGATGTGGAGTCGTCACACAATGAATGACGCTCCATGGTAGCCAACCTTCGATGTGGAGTCGTCACACAATGAATGACGCTCCATGGTAGCCAACCTTCGATGTGGAGCCGTCACACAATGAATGATGCTCCATGGTAGCCAACCTTCGATGTGGAGCCGTCACCCAATGAATGAATGACGCTCCATGGTAGCCAACCTTCGATGTGGAGCCGTCACCCAATGAATGACGCTCCATGGTAGCCAACCTTCGATGTGGAGCCGTCACCCAATGAATGACGCTCCATGGTGGCCAACTTTCGATGTGGATTCGTCACCCAATGAATGAATGATGCTCCATGGTAGCCAACCTACGATGTGGAGCCGTCACCCAATGAAAGAATGAATGACGACTTCACGAAAGAAGCATCGTGCACTTACCACATAATTCCTCTGGTAATCACAATAGTAACGTTGCTGAGTGAGTGCAAGACACCTTTCATTAATAGTGCATCTTCTTCTAGATAATTAATAGAGGCAGCCACCGCAAAGGAGATCATTACAATAGCCAGATAATTAGTCTCGTGGCTAATCTTATCCGTAGGAACATGACTTCCTGCAAATATAAAAACAGTAGATTGATATATTTCAGAGATCAAAATGGAAATGTGCAAATTTGAATCAATATGAAGAAGTATAATATATTTATTATTGTTAAAAAAAAAATGTCTACGGGTATGAGTAGAACAGAAGCACTGTCCTGTTTAAACTATTACTGATCTAGGTGCGTCGAAAAAGATTATCACTAATGATTATGAAGTTAAAAAATTGTTCGTCGGATTTTCATAAATGGATAATGTATTCAAGAAAATGAATGCCGGGATTTCTGTTTTCGTATCGAAAAAGAAACTGGTTCTGAAGTATTTGAAATTCTGTAATGACCTTTCGGAGTATCCTGCCAATGACGATATCAGACATTAGAGTGGTGTCCTTTTAACTTAAGCACTTTAACCTGGGTCCCCAGGGCGCGCTGGTGCGCATGGCAATGAACCAGCCGATGAAGTTCGCTGGCAGCTCTGACACTTGAGTGTGGTGGCCTGACTGGTGTTATTATTGTGTGCATGTCATTTCTTTTTTATTTTTTTTTCCCCCAAATGTAAAGTGTGTTCAGGGACTTGTAAGAACACAATTTTATGTAACTGAAGCATAAAAGTTTAAGTTGAAATACCAGCCGTACGCACACACACACCGGTTCGGATGGGACCGGGAGATCGGAACAATGAAGCCTTTACTGCCGTTACAAGAGACATGCTGAGACGAATCGAGAATGTTGAAGGAAATGGACTTTAGACTAGATATCTGCCGAGTCTCGAAGGGCGCCCATATTGAATCTTTGTAAGTAAAGTAGAGTTTTCCTGTCACGCCAAGTGGCGTATAGGGAATATGGTGTTAGTGACCATATATTTTACAGACCTTCGGCACATGATTTTTGGGATAATGTGGTCGGTATTACGACCGTGCCGCTTCACTTTCCCTGAAAAAAATCAGGTACCCATTAAAGGCTGAGTGAACCCGGAAGCCGTCGGTTGGGATCGAACCCTACCTCTTGTCCTTTGTCGTCCAGTTCATTGAATCTTTGTAAGGTAGGATAAAAAAAAGTACTTATTAACTTGGAGATATTACTTTTCCTATGGTATAAAAAGGATCCACGTATCACATCAGGACGGCCAACACTATTTTTTTGAATAAAGTACTTTTTTTCAGACACACTGTATTTGACGCTCTCCACTTGCTTTAGATTTGTCCCGTTAATTTGCATTTTGCATGGAGTTTTTATCGTTTCTGAGATGTGATCATTTTTACTTCTGTTTTCTTACTATTTAGACTGTGACCATACTTACTGCTTTCTTTCACTATTATGTCTATCATTTCTTGTAATTCATTCTCCGCCTCTGCTTTAAGACTGTATCATCTGCATATCGCAGCTTGTTTATGTTGTGACCGTTGACTTCAATTTATTTTTTGTTTACTATTGATCTCATGATATGTTCACTGTAAGAGATAACAAATCCGCGACAGACCACAGCCGTGTCTGACTCCTTGTTTTATATATTGGAACTGTACTGTTCCATATGAGACGGATTTGAGTGATAGACATAGGAGTGATAAACATATGAGTGATTATATGTGAGTGATAGACATATGAGTGATAGACATATGAGTGATTATATGTGAGTGATAGACATAGGAGTGATAAACGTTTGAGTGATTATAAGTGAGTGATAGACACATGAGTGATAGACATATGAGTGATTATATGTGAGTGATAGACATATGAGTGATAGACATATGAGTGATTATATGTGAGTGAATGACATAGGAGTGATAAACATTTGAGTGATTATAAGTGAGTGATAGACATATGAGTGATAGACATATGAGTGATTATATGTGAGTGATAGACATATGAGTGATTATATGTGAGTGATATACATATGAGTGATAGACATATGAGTAATTATATGTGAGTGATAGACATATGAGTGATTATATGTGAGTGATAGACATATGAGAGATTAAGAAATGAGTGATAGACATTTGAGTGATTATAAGTGAGTGATAGACATATGAGTGATTATAAGTGAGTGATAGACATATGAGTGATTATAAGTGAGTGATAGACATATGAGTGATTATAAGTGAGTGATAGACATATGAGTGATTATAAGTGAGTGATAGACATATGAGTGATAGACATATAAGTGATTACATGTAAGTGATAGACATATGAGAGATTAAGAAATGATTGATAGACATTTGAGTGATTAACATATAATAAATAATATTTAATTTTTAAACATATATTTAACGAACGTTTAGGGAAAATAATGATAAAACTCACGACATTTAAGAGGTTGCACACTGCGACCATCACAACTGACGTTGTAAAATTGTGTAAATACCTGCAACTCGATTTATTCAAAGACCGTATTAACAAACACTCCATTGGAAGGACAAATTATAGCTGAGCTTATCAACAATTTTTATTACAAAAACCAGATAATTACGTTTAAAGCAACATTGTGTACAACAATAACCAGATAATTATGTTTAACGCAACATTGTGTACAACAATGGGAGCCGCCATAGCTTAGTGGTTAGTGAACTGGACTACAAAGGACAAGGGGTAGGGTTCGATCCCAAACGACGGCTTCCGGGTTCTATCTATCTATTGACCTTTCGAGCCGTAACCGGCCCATAGGGCGTAGACCAAGATACACCTTCTCCTATATGAATTTTTGTTCTAGCAGTTTTCTTTTAAAGATATTTTATCAAATCTCGCCATCTGTCTCTGTTCTGTGCAAGCAGTTCTATCTCATTGAGGGAGCCGATTCCTGCTGCTCTTGCCTCTCTCATCAATGTTCTTCTCAGTGTCTCCCTGGGTCTTCCTCTTTTTCTTTTACCTGTTGTTTCCCATATGAGGGCTTGCTTTGCTATTCGATTATTATCTCTTCTCATCACATGTCCAACGTATGACCATCGTCTTTTCTTTATTACTGAAGATATTAGTGGTTGATTGACGATTTCTCTAATTTCCTCGTTTGTTTTGAATTCGTTCCATTCTATACCAAGTATTTTCCTTAGACATTTATTTTCGAATGCGTTCAACTTTGTTTCTATATCTCTTGTTGTTTTCCAGCTTTCACACGCATACGTAAGGGTTGATAGTACATTTGATTTGAATAGCCTAAGTTTTGTGTTTGTGCTAATGAGTTTTGATTTCCACAACTTTTCAAGGCTTCTGAAAGACATTGCTGCTTTAGCCAGTCTGATTCTAATTTCTTTGCTCGTATCCCCTTCCCGATCAATGTGACTTCCAAGATAGATGAAGTGATCGATCTCTTCTACTGGTTTGTTTTCCATGTATATTTTGTCACTTGTTGGAATTAAACTTTTCATGACTTTAGTCTTTTCATGATTGACCTCAAGCCCAATTTTGCTGGCTATTGATGATAGTTCATTTGTGTTTTCCTGCATCGTTTTTATCCGGGTTCACCCAGCCTTAAATGGGTACCGGATTTTTTCTGGGAAAGTAAAGCAGCACGGGCGTAATACCGAGCACATTACCCCAAAAATCATGTTCTGAAGGTCTGTAAAATATAGGGCCACTAACACCATATTCCCTATACGTCACTTGGCGTGACGGGGGTACTTTACTTTTTACTTACTGCGTACAACAATAACCAGATAATTATGTTTAAAGCAACATTGTGTACAACAATACCCAGATAATTATGTTTAAAGCAACATTGTGTACAACAATAACCAGATAATTATGTTTAAAGCAACATTGTGTACAACAATAACCAGATAATTATGTTTAAAGCAACATTGTGTACAACAATAACCAGATAATTATGTTTAACGCAACATTGTGTACAACAATAACCAGATAATTATGTTTAACGCAACATTGTGTACAACAATAACTAGATCATTATGTTTAAAGCAACATTGTGTACAACAATAACCAGATAATTATGTTTAAAGCAACATTGTGTACAACAATAACCAGATAATTATGTTTAAAGCAACATTGTGTACAACAATAACCAGATAATTATGTTTAAAGCAACATTGTGTACAACAATAACCAGATAATTATGTTTAACGCAACATTGTGTACAACAATAACCAGATAATTATGTTTAACGCAACATTGTGTACAACAATAACCAGATAATTATGTTTAAAGCAACATTGTGTACAACAATAACCAGATAATTATGTTTAAAGCAACATTGTGTACAACAATAACCAGATAATTATGTTTAAAGCAACATTGTGTACAACAATAACCAGATAATAAGTAATAGGAAACTCTTTATACAGAGCTTCGCAGAAGGAGGGAATCTGATCATCAGAAGCAACTCGTCGAGTAAGTGTTTCAGTCCTTTAGCTTCCTGATTAAGGGAGGTGGGCCCTCCTGGGTCATGATTCTTATGCGTCGACCACCTGCTGCATTCAATTCTAAAGCTTACAATATACTTGGCACACACAAAAACTACACTTATTTTACGCATCACTTCTGGTTGAATCTACGGACTATACCCGGTCGTATCTTAGCTTTAACCCAGCACATTTATGTCCTCGTAATGGTGTCAGCAGTCTAACATGACTAGTATTTAGCGACGTCCTTTTATATAGACTCGCACACACGCTAGTTTTTGTCTTGGCATAATTTGGCAAGAAGGAGTGGATCAGAAACTGATAATAGGTGATAAAGATAGGTCGGGCTGAGAACTTCATTCCTTTGAACTGTCGGTATTGCAAACGTCGGGTGTGATTCACATACGATGAATCGATTATGTCATTTCGTATCGCTTAATATAATATTCTAAGGCAGTGGTTTCCAACTGCGACCACCTTTTATACTAACACAACCCATGCACACCCTTCCCTAACAATCCCCATCCTCTCCACATTACCTTAACAATGCATTGTAAAATACGATAAAAAATTATAGTAACATTTTATTTTCTGAGAACGTAGAGATTAATATTTTATTATCTTACTATTTAAAATCATTCAGTGCTTGAACCCGGCAAACAGCTTCAAAAGTTGCGAATGAATACTTGTGTTATTTACCTTAAGCCTGTGTCAGTTTTAATAAGAGTATTACAATTCAATTAAAATTAATAGTTATTGTTTTTCGCACAGGACAATTAAAATAAGACAATTAAAAAAAGAGAGCTAATTTCCAATATTAGGAAGAGACAGTCATCATTTTTTGGGCCATGTAATGAGAAGAGAACAACTTGAATATATTGTATCAACTGGAAAAATTGAGGGACGAAGAGATAGAGGGAAGCAAAGAGAAAAAATAACAGACAGCTTAAGAGGATGACTTGGCAGAAGGTCAACAAGAGAAATGATAAATAGCTGCCGAGATCGAAAGTTGTGGAGAGACATGATCACCTACGCAATGGCGGCGTACTTGATGATGATGATTACAATTCAACTCTCGTAAAGATATGTAGAGGCAAATGGAACTAAAATTCGAAAAGCAAGCATCGTCAAATTATTATGACCGATATAAATCACACTAAAACTGAGTCAGTATTTTAAACATTGAATTGATGTAAATCACATTTTCTATCAAGTACCTTTGAATGAGATCTTGGTAGTGTTTAACTTGAATGAATGTGTTAGTGAATTATGCAATGAATAATCTTAGCATGAAATCACATCCTGACATTTTTGTTTGAAAACCAGATTTTTAACTCTAGTATAGCTGGTGTACTCTGTCTGTACAAAACCACATGATCTTCCATCATAATCATATTATCCGTCATGACTTCACGCTTGTTAGTAGTTTCAATTAGGGGAACTGGGTGGTTAGAGGTGAGACGTCGACCTCTGGACAGGGAGGTCAAAGGTTCGATTCCCACCAAAGACGGTGGGGAATTTTTCAGAAATCGAACCAGAGGTGTGTTCGTGTCTCTACCTTCCTATGGTCTCCCTGGTAGTGAGACCCGATGTCTAGCCCTCTCGGAAAACGGCGAAAAATAGGAGGTCCCGTGTGCACTCTCGCACGTTAAAGAACTCTTGGCAGTTTAAAAGTGGAAAAGAGTAGGCCAAAAATGGTGGCTGTCCGGGCAAAGATTGTTAAGCTTTTCTAGCTATTCATGCCGAAGTCGGATGTGTCGGGTTGAAAGGTTTTGCCGTAAACTAACGACACAACGCGTCCGCGCCCACTTAACGTGTGAACGCTGAGAAGAGAGAATAAGTTTCAAGTAGTGCCATCTATTTCAGGAAAAATAGCACTTTTCACTAATGCTGACATAGCAGAAAACACATCCCCGAATAGTATTCTCGAAAAGAGATATTTGTCGGATTTTTAACTTACTGACTTTCTCAATTTTTGGGACATGTTAAAAGAAACAGCAGCCTAATAAAAGTAATATTGGAAGGGAAAACGCAAGGTTAAAAAGGCAGAGGCAGACCAAGACTAACATGGACGAGAAACATCAAAAGATGGATAAGTCAACCTAAACAATCTGCACCATCAAAGCAACAAGATAGAGTGGAATGGCGCTCCATGGTAGCCAACCTTCAGTGCGGAGACGGCACTCAATGATGATGAATTTCCCAAAAAATCAGCATAAAATATTAAGACATCTGACTTCTAATATTAACTAATATTTAGATTGAAAATAAATTAATATAACTTCATATTACTAACATTCCAACTATAATAAAAACAAAAATTGAAAGTTGAATGGTCAAAACTTACCGTCTCGAAAGTGGCTGTCACGATATTACGTGGGAAAATGAGACTGCGGAAAAAATAAGAAGAAACAGTGAGGAAATAACGGGGAGAAATATATTTCATATTTGCTCTAAGATGGTCATGATAGCTCAGTGGTTAGTGAACTGGACTACTAAGTACTAGAGGTCGGGTTCGATCCTCATCGACGGTTTCCAGGTCCTAACTATCTATCTATTGACCTTTCGAGCCGTAGCCGGCCCATATGGCGTAGACCAAGATACTCATTTTCTTATCTAAATTTTTATTCTAGCAGTTTTCAATTCTTTTAAAGATATTTGATCAAATCTCGCCATTTGTCTCTGTTCTGTGCAAGCAGCTTTATCTCATTGAGGTAGCCGATTCCTGCAGCTCTTGCCTCTTTGATCAATGTTCTTCTCAGTGTCTCTCTGGGTCTTTCTCTTTTCCTCTTACCTGTTGTTTCCCACATGAGGGCTTGCTTTGCAGGTTCGCTGAGCCTTAAATGCATACCGGATTTTTTTCTTGGAAAGAAACAGCACGGGTGTAATACTGACCACTTTACACAAAAAAATAATCTGCCGACGGCTTAAGAAAAAAAAAATTGGCACTAACACCATATTCCTAAATCGCTACATGACGTAACGGGACTCTTTTATATTTTTCTTTTTGTATATGATATTTGTCATCATCATTGAGTGCCGTCTCCGTATTGAAGGTTGGCTACCATGGAGCGCTATTCCGCTTTATCTTTTGCTTTGATAGTGCTGGTTGTTAGAGGCTGACATGTCACTCTTTTGGATTTACTAGTCCATGTTAGTCTTGGTCTGCCTCTGTATCTTTTACATTGTATTTTCCCTTCCAAGATTACTTTTAGTAAACTGTTGTGTCTTTTAACATGCCTTAAAAATCGTATTTGTCTTGCTTGAATTGTATTTAGTAGTTCTCTTTTTATTTTTAGTTGATTTAAGACTTCATTCATTTCTTTTCTTTTCCCTCCATTCTATTTGTCCTATTCTTCTATAAATCCACATTTCAAAGGCTTCAAATTCACCACACCTGTGTGGCTACTGGAACTCTTACCACAGTGAGGAAAACAATTATGGAGCCACTGTGACCTGCCACACCTGTGTGGCTACTGGAACTCTTACCACAGTGAGGAAAACAATTATGGAGCCACACTTTTATTAAGAGGCGACTGAGAGATTTTTGGAGTCAAGATCTTAGGTGGCATTACGGAGTCCGTGCATTTCAGTGCTTTCACTAGTGTGGGGCTTCATTCTGAGCAACGCGCTGAGGAGGGAATCTGACCCTACGGAGCTGTCAGCTGTGCAATTAAGATGCTATTTTGTCAAAAACAGACTAAACTAAACTAAACTAAACTGAACTAAACTAAACTGAACCTGTTTATTGCATAATCGGTGTCAGTTTATGGTGGAACAGAGTAGTCGAACTTCTCAGCCGTGACAATATTCTATAACAATCCATGTTAAAATCATGTCATTATTTAAAATCGATTAAAACATTTTCTTCCATTTACTGAAGAGCAGATGAAGAAGTTACACGCAGCGTTTATTTTGCTGAGATCGTGGTGTCTGTTCAGCAGAGACATTAACAATTAATGAGCACTGTTCATGTAAAGTTATGCTGGTTCCATATGAAATCGCGAAAATCAGAAAATAATTAAAACGGGGTTTGAGCTAAACGTGTAAAACGTGATCAGACAAATCAAATTGCTATTTTGTTTACATGCCTTTATCCAATAGCCGTCACACATTTCTACTACTTAGTGGCAACCTGAAATGTTGGACATTAAAGTGAAGGAAAACAAAAGTAAAAGACGCTGCCTCAATAGCAAAAAGCAGAAGTAATGGTGGCAACAAAAAGAAAGGTATCACTGCAGTGCACAATAAGGACAAGTGGAACAATATTAAAAGAGGTAAATGAATTTATATATCTGGGAATAATGTTAACCTCAGGTAGATGTACAACAGAGGTGAGATACAGAATAGCACAGGCAAAAGAAGCTTCCAAAAAAATGAGGATAAATACGGTGCAATCAATTTTGACAATAGAAACAGGAACAAGAGTTCTTAAATGTTATGTAGAGCCAATCTTAACATATGGATGTAGATCGTGGACAATAGGACAACAAGAAAATCACTGGAGTCTGTAGAAAAGTGGTTCTACAGAAGAATGTTGAGAATACCATGGAGAGCTAAGAAGAGTAATGAAGACGTTCTGAATGAGGTCAAAGCAGAAGAGAACTAAAATCTCAAATATTAGGAAGAAACAGCCATCACTTTAGACCATGTAATGAGAAGAGTGTAGTTTGAATTTATTGCGACAACTGGGAAAGTTGAGGGGCGAAGAGACAGAGTGAAACAGAGAGAAAAGATACCCAGACAGCTTAAGAGAATGGCTTGGCATGTCAACAACATAAATTATAAATAACTGTCGAATAATAATATAAATAATCACGAAGATACAGACCTTCATTAATTGATGCTTGCGCATAATAAAAGGATGGAAATGGCAAGACAAAATCACTAACATAGAATTATGGAAATGTACCAGTCAAATACCAGAGGATAAAGAGATAGAACGAAGACGATGGAGCTGAATAGGATAAACAATGTGGAAGCCAACTGAGAGTATTACACAACAGGCCATTTTTTGGAATCCCCAGGGAAAAGACAAAGAGGAAGACCAAGGAATTCTTGGAGAAGACAGATAGAAGCAGAGATGAAGATGATGGGAAGACATGGAATGATCTTAAAAGAATGGCAAAAAATAGAATGACTTGGGAAGTGTTTGTTGAAGACCTATGCTCCACTGGGAGTTGAAAAAAAAGAGGAAGAAGAAGAGGAGGAGGAGAAGAATATAAATAAAATTATATAAATAATAGAACACAAATAGTGAGAAAATAGTGGTAACTGGCGATAAAATAAATATAATCATTCTGACCAGCAACAGCACAGCTGGTGTAGATTTAACATTTCATTTTTAAAATTGGATAACACTCATCATCATGTACCAAACACCACCTGAATACTGTACTGTACATGCGGCTTTATTCTTGTCTTTTATGGTGAACCCCTTTACCCCTAAGCGAACTCTAAAAATAACATAAATCACAAAATTGTAATTTATTCACAACCAACTATAGATTTGATTAGGCCTGCGGGCTGAAAGGGAATTCCCGGAAAGCGACCAACTCGCATGACGTTTACAGCTTTGCGAGCTGGGATGGTTGCAGGAAGATGACGTCGGCCGTCTATATCTCCTCATCATCATCATCATCGTGTGCCCTCTCCGCAACGAAGGTTGGCTACCATGGATCGCCATTCTACTCTGTCTCTTGCTTTGATGGTGCAGGCCGTCATAGATTGACTTGTCCATCTTTTGATGTTACTCGTCCATGTTAGTCTTGGTCTGCCTCTGCCTCTTTTACCTTGTATTTTTCCTTCCAATATTACTTTTAGCAGGCTGTTGTGTCTTTTAACGTGCCCCAAAAATTTAATTTGTCTTGTCTTTATTGTGTTCAGCAGTTCTCTTTTTATTTTCAGTTGTTTTAAAACTTCATCGTTTGTTATCTCCTACATTTGAATAAATCACGCTAGTTCGAGAGTTTCCTGTTTTATTTTTTATATTCACTAGCCTTAGTAAATCTATGGATGGCTGTAGTTTATAATCCTATTGGCCACGTATTAAGGACACTTTTTGTTATCATTTTTTTCCAAAGTCCAGTATCGATACCAGCTTTGCCGCGCCTCACCACATGATTATGTTATTTCAGGCTTTTTACCGTTAGAACATGAACTAATATGCTTGACATAGAAGACCTGGGGTAAAGGCATACACTTACGGAGATGCTGTAAGCCTGCTATCTCTATATCTATGTTGTGTCTATTGTTCCAGTTGAAGGCCTTCTGTGCTGCAACGTCGCTTTGCTTTTGTTTGGTTCCTCACCTACGTATAGCTGTAATCATCCCCCTTTTCTCCTTTTAAAAATATTTTCTTTCATTCCTTCGTTTATTCATTCATTCATATATTAATTAATTCATTCATTCATTCATTCACTCACTCTTTAATTAATTATTTCATTCATTCGTTGATTTGTTCTTTCGTTCATACATTCGTTCGTCTATTCATTGATTCATTCACTCATTCACTCATTAATTAAGTAATTATTTAATTAATTACTTCGTTCGTTCATTCTTTCGTTTATTCATTCGTTCATTCTTTCTTTCTTTCATTAATTCGTGCGTTTGTTCATTCATTAATTCTTTCATTCATCCATTCATTCATTCGCTCGTTAATTCATTCATTCTTGCTTTCTTCCTTTCATTCATTCGTTCATTCGTTCATTCACTCATGCAAAGTAGACCACCAACCTGAGGATATCGCCGAAGGGCAGCATACGATGTGTAATGTTTGACACTTCCATATCGTC
The DNA here is from genome assembly GCA_032433765.1 of Megaustenia siamemsis. Classification (NCBI taxonomy): domain Eukaryota; kingdom Metazoa; phylum Mollusca; class Gastropoda; order Stylommatophora; family Ariophantidae; genus Megaustenia; species Megaustenia siamemsis. The sequence continues at coordinate 21,357,262 of JAVIAB010000160.1, read as the reverse complement.
GCCTTTTATTTGAAGAAGTGACTTTGGCAATATTGCACCCGCTAAGATGATTCCGACAGCTGCGGCACTCAACGTGGTGGTTATAAAATAAATAACAGCGACAATCATGGCTTGACCTGTGGTGGGGTGGTGGAAGAACGAGGGTTGAGGAAAAGCATTTAAAAAGTGAAATATGACGTAATGGAGTAAAATAATTGTCCTTAATTAATTCGTTGATAATTATCATGTTTCCATTTATAGTAGCAATATTTCCAGTAGTTATACGCGTGTCTCCACTTGTAGGCTATATTACCAGTAATACTATTTTTGTCTCTCTTTACCGCAGTAATATTACCAGTAATACTATTTTTGTCTCTCTTTACCGCAGTAATATTACCAGTAATACTATTTTTGTCTCTCTTTACCGCAGTGATATTACCAGTAATAATAATTTTGTCTCCCTTTACAGTAACAATATTTTTTCTCTTTCTCACTGGTACCGAAAAGGTGTCGTGGTTATATCATTTGTCGTTCTTGTGCTGCTCGAACTGTCTGAATTAGTGATTTTCATTTGTTGTTACATGTCTCTATCACTGCATCTATCCATCTTCCTCTAAGGTCTTCCTTTTGATATTTTTCCATGCATTCTCGAGAAAAACACCCTTGATGGTGATTGGTGAGGATTCATTCTGATCAGTTGGCCCAACCATTTAACTTGTTGTTCTATATATTCTTGGCAGGGTTTTATTCCTACCATTTTTCTCATGGTTTCATTTTGTATTCTATCTCTTCTTGTGTTGTTTGTTATTTTCCTCAAGCATCGCACCTCATATGCATTGATCTTCCTTAAATGTGATTTTAAAAGGGTCCATGTTTGACTTTCATGGCACAAAGTTGGTATGAAAATGCTATTTATCATTTGTTGTTTAGCTGCTATAGAAATGTTTGGATGTCTTAACAATGGTGAAAGCTGGTATGTGACAGCATTTGCTTTTTGTATTATCATGTCAATTTCTCTGTCTAGTTTTCCATCTTCTGTGGACATTGTGCCCAAATACTTGAATTCCTCTACTTGTTTTATTGCTTTATCTTTGATCTTAATGTTTAATGGGTGTCTTAATTTGCTTATTCTCATAGCCTCTGTCTTTGCTGTGATAACTTTCATGCTGTAGTTTGTGCAGCTTTTATCTAGAGATGTTATATGCTGTTGTAGCAGGTTTTCATCCTCATGTATTAGGCATTGGTCATCTCGTTGAGTAGCTCGTTGATGTTGGAGTTTTCTACCTCTAAGTTTTTATTTGGTTTCTCCTTATTGTTGATTGTTTCCAGATTTATTTTGTAGATATATATATATAATGAAGAGGAGTGGGGAGAGGACACATCCTTATCCTACACCTGTTGTAACCTGAAACCATTCTGATAAACCCCCGATGTTCTAACGGCACTTTGACTGTTTTTATATAATCCCGTTATATTATTAAGTAGTTGTCCTACTACCCCGTTGGTTTCTAACGTTTGCCAAAGTTTGTTCCTGTCCACACGGTCAAACGCTTTTTCCTGATCTATAAACACTATATTTAGGTTTCTGTTATATTCTATTGTTTTTTCATATAGTAGTAACAAAATTACCAGTTATAATACGTTTGTCTCCCTTTACAGAAGCAATATTACCAGTAACAATATTTGTGTCTCTCTCTACAGTAACAATGTAACCAGTAACAATATTTTGGTTGCTCTTTACGAGATAATATTATCAGTAATAAAAATATTTTTGTCTCTCTTTACGGTAACAATATTACCAGTAATAATATTTTTGTCTCCCTTTATAGTAACAATATTACCTGTAACACTATTTTTATCTTGCTTTAAGGCAACAGTATTACCAAAATAATATTTTTGTCTCCCTTTACAGTAACAATATTACCAGTAATACTATTTTTATCTTGCTTTACAGTAACAATATTACCAAAATAATATTTTGTCTCCCTTTACAGTAACAATATTACCAGTAATACTATTTTTATCTTGCTTTACAGTAACAATATTACCAGAATAATTTTTTTGTCTCCCTTTACAGTAACAATATTACCAGTAATACTATTTTTATCTTGCTTTACAGTAACAATATTACCAGAATAATATTTTTGTCTCCCTTTACAGTAATAATATTTTTGTTTCCCTTTACAATATCAATATAACAAATAATAATATTTTTGTCTCCCTGTACAATATCAATATTACCAGTAACAATATTTTTGTCTCTCTTTACAGTAGCAATATTACCAGTAATAATATTTTGCTCATCTTTTAACTTTAAGGGTCATTCGCTTAACAGTCGTTTTGTTTTCTTAAAGCACAAGAGTATGTTATACAACAGACAGAATAGTAACAGAGATAAGGTGTTAAGATGACACACTTTCACACCTGGCCAGAATGATTAATCTGTCATCAGGCCTACCGCGGGCAGGTGAAGTAGAATCTTCATGAGCCCTGCCTCAAATATGACGATTTCATCATATCCTCATCAATCGTGCCTCAAAAACTGACAGCAATATTTTATCTTCATTAGTCGTGTCTAAACAATCTGACAGTAACATTTTATCTTCATCACTTCTACCTCAACTCTGACAGTAACATTTTATCTTCATCACTTCTACCTCAACTCTGACAGTAGCATTTTATCTTCATCACTTCTACCTCAACTCTGACAGTAACATTTTATCTTCATCAGTCCTGAATCAAATTGGATACTAACATTTTGTCTTCATCAGTCCTGAATCAAATTGGATACTAACATTTTGTCTTCATCAGTCCTGAATCAAATTGGATAATAACATTTTGTCTTCATCAGTCCTGAATCAAATTTGATACTAACATTTTGTCTTCATCAGTCCTGAATCAAATTGGATACTAACATTTTGTCTTCATCAGTCCTGAATCAAATTGGATACTAACATTTTGTCTTCATCAGTCCTGAATCAAATTGGATACTAACATTTTGTCTTCATCAGTCCTACCTCAAATCTGACAGTAACATTTTATCTTCATCAGTCCTACTTCAAATTTGACAATAACATTTTGTCTTCATCAGTCCTACCTCAAATCTGTTAGTAACATTTAATCTTCATCAGTCCTACCTCAAATCTGACAGTAATATTTCATCTTCATCAGTCCTACTTCAAATTTGACAATAACATTTTGTCTTCATCAGTCCTACCTCAAATCTGTCAGTAACATTTTATCTTCATCAGTCCTACCTCAAATCTGACAGTAACATTTCATCTTCATCAGTCCTACTTCAAATTTGACAATAACATTTTGTCTTCATCAGTCCTACCTCAAATCTGACAGTAACATTTTATCTTCATCAGTCCTACTTCAAATTTGACAATAACATTTTGTCTTCATCAGTCCTACCTCAAATCTGACAGTAATATTTCATCTTCATCAGTCCTACTTCAAATTTGACAATAACATTTTGTCTTCATCAGTCCTACCTCAAATCTGACAGTAACATTTTATCTTCATCAGTCCTACCTCAAATTTGACAATAACATTTTGTCTTCATCAGTCCTGAATCAAATTGGATACTAACATTTTATCTTCATCAGTCCTACCTCAAATCTGTCAGTAACATTTCATCTTCATCAGTCCTACCTCAAATCTGACAGTAACATTTCATCTTCATCAGTTCTACTTCAAATCTGTCAGTAACATTTTATCTTCATCAGTCCTACCTCAAATCTGTCAGTAACATTTCATCTTCATCAGTCCTACCTCAAATCTGACAGTAACATTTCATCTTCATCAGTCCTACTTCAAATCTGTCAGTAACATTTCATCTTCATCAGTCCTACCTCAAATCTGACAGTAACATTTCATCTTCATCAGTCCTACCTCAAATCTGACAGTAACATTTCATCTTCATCAGTTCTACTTCAAATTTAACAATAACATTTTGTCTTCATCACCCTGCCTCAAATTTGACTGTGTTTTTTCTGTACTTGACTTATCAATTGATACTAATATAATCAGAAAGTGTGTAATAAAGGTAAATTATTGTGGCGAGTTATCGACACTCCATGGATGCCTGCAGCGCTTTAAAGAGTAAACTTACAATTTTCCTCTTCTGTCTATGCTGACAGTAAAGTCACATCTACACTACCATGATCCCGAAGAAAATATCAACACCGGCTCAGCATCCTATTATCAAACACATTCAGAAGATACTGCAGTGATTGACAATTTCACCTTTAGAGAAGTAACTTTGAAGAATAGGTTAGACAATCGATGAACAAATTTAAATTGCTCCTTTGATCCTTTCTTTGATGTATGCTAGCATACTAAAGCTTAAAAGACAATGTTGCTAACGATTTTCTTGTGTTATGCGATTGGATAAGATAATGCCAGTACATTTTATTTTTATAAAAAAAAAGAGTTGAACAGAAAAACACCACATTTTTTAAAAGAAGAAATATAGAATGTAACCTTATTTTAATAATCAAACATATTGGTAGCTACAGTTGCATCAACTTGAAACATTTCATGTAGTATCGGATGGTATCACACGTACTTGATGTACACCCAAGCCGGCAAACATGGATGCGATAAACCAAACTCTCTGCAGCATCTCCGACGTGATTGAATGATTGAGTTTACAGGTTCAGTGATGGGTTCATGCAGGTCATACAGGGTTGCTACAGGTCATACAGGGTTGCTACAGGTCATACAGGGTTGCTACAGGGTTGCTACATGTCATAGAGGGTTGCTACAGGTCATACATGGTTGCTACGTCATACAGGGTTGCTACAGGTCATACAGGGTTGCTACAGGTCATACAGGGTTGCTACAGGTCATACAGGGTTGCTACATGTCATAGAGGGCTGCTACAGGTCATAAAGGGTTGCTACAGGTCATACAGGGTTGCTACAGGTCATACAGGGTTGCTACATGTCATAGAGGGTTGCTACAGGTCATACATGGTTGCTACGTCATACAGGGTTGCTACAGGTCATAGAGGGTTGCTACAGGTCATACAGGGTTGTTACAGACCATCCATCGTTGCTGCAGGTAGTTAATGTGCATACACTCTATCTTTCACGTACCATTAAAAGAATAAGTCACCAGAATTTAATTTCTGTGACCTCGTGCTATGTAGAGCCAGTCTTAACATACGGATGTGAATCACGGACGATAGGACAACAAACACGAAAATCGCTGGAGGCTGTAGAAATGTGGTCTTACAGAAGAATGTTGAGAATACCATGGGCACTAAGAAGAGTAATGAAAACGTTCTCAAAGAGGCCAAAGCAAAAAAAAGAGCTAATGTTCAATATTAGGAAGAAACAATCATCATTTTTTGACCATGTAATGAGAAGGGGACAGCTGGAATATATTGTAACAACTGGAAAAATTGAGGGACGAAGATATAGAGGGAAGCAAAGAGAAAAGATACAAAACAGCCTAAGAGAACGACTTGGCAGAAGGTCAACAACAGAAATGATAAATAACTGTCGAGATCGAAAATTGTGGAGAGACATGGTCACCTTCGCCAGCAGGCCCGGTACTTGATGACGATGATCTCGGGTCCACTGTAGAACACCTGGTTATTTTGTCTAGCGCAGCCAATCCATGTGGATTATAATCGTTGAGACAAATGAGGACAGCGAGATGCCAGTGCCCCAACTTGTTGCAACAGGTAGCCTCAATCGTCAGCAGCTAGTTGTGGTATTAACGAAAACGTAAAGAAAAAAAAAAGTAAAGTACCCCCGTCACGCCAAGTGGCGTAAAGGGAATATGGTGTTAGTGACCATATGTTTTTACAGACCTTCGTCACATGATTTTTTGGGGTAATGTGGTCGGTATTACGCCCGTGCCGCTTTACTTTCCCAGAAAAAAAATCAGGTACCCATTAAAGGCTGGGTGAACCGGAACCCGTCGGTTGGGATCGAACCCTACCTCTTGTCCTTTGTAGTCCAGTTCACTAACCACTGAACGTAAATAGAAAACCAAAACGTTAAATAGTTTCAGGTTAATCAAAGAATGTGTTTGTCCTCACACTGTATAAACTCTCTCTATATATATATATAATGATCATATTCATCATCATCATCAAGTACCGTGTCTTCAGACGTAGGTGATTATATCTCTCCACAACTCTTTGATTTCGACCGTTATTTATCATTTCTGTTGTTGATCTTCTGCCAAGCCATTCTCTAAAGGTGTCTGGTATCTTTTCTCTTTACTTCCCTCTATTTTTTCGTCCCTCAATTTTCCCACTTGTCACAATATATTCCAGCTGTTCCCTTCTCATTTCATGGCTAAAAAATTATGACTGTTTCTTCCTAACATTCGAAATTAGCTCTCTTTTTTGTTTTCGCCTCTTTCAGAACGTTTCTATTACTCTTCTTGACTGCCCTTGTTATTCTCAACATTCTTCTGTAAAACTATATTTCTACAGACTCCAGTGATTTTCCTGTCTATTGTCCTATTGTCCATGATTCACATACATATGTTAAGACTGGCTCTACATAACATTTAATAATTCCTTTTCTTCTGTTAATTGTCAAAAATGGGATTCCATACATACACACAATTATTATTTCACGGTGACGTGATCACTGTCATCAACAAATACTGATATACTGACTTACTAGCAAGGACGTTTCCAACACTTGTCATCCCGGTGATAATACCAGACATCGTTATTGGAACAGTCACCAGTAGCAGCATGTTCTCTAGAATCCTTCCAGGAAACTAAACACGAAAGAACATTATCATGGAACAATCGAGGCAGGGTTAGTTACTAGCCAAAAATGTTTTAACTTCACTCCGATTGTACAAATTAAAAACGGAAAAATCATAACAGGTTTTTCTTTTCTTTTGCTAATTTGAACTTTTAAAAAAATCAATAGTGCTACATTTTTGCGCGTTTTTTAAATTTTATTTTATTTTTACTTATTTTCGCGTTTCGACTTTCAGTTTGCTTGTTTAGTTCATTCACACGGATCTTTCTGCCTTTTTAAAAATCTGTTTGCTGGTAACCACATTTATCTGGTTGTGCCTCCTTCCTTCCTTCCTTCCTTCCTTCCTTCCTTCCTTCCTTCCTTCCTTCCTTCCTTCCTTCCTTCCTTCCTTCCTTCCTTCCTTCCTTCCTTCCTTCCTTCCTTCCTTCCTTCCTTCCTTCCTTCCTTCCTTCCTTCCTTCCTTCCTTCCTTCCTTCCTTCCTTCCTTCCTTCCTTCCTTCCTTCCTTCCTTCCTTCCTTCCTTCCTTCCTTCCTTCCTCCCTACCTCCCTCCCTTCCTCCCTTCCTCCATCCCTTCCTTCCTTCCTTCTTTCATTCCTTCCTTCCTTCCTTCCTTCCTTCCTTCCTTCCTTCCTTCCTTCCTTCCCTTCCTTCCTTCCTTTCCTTCCATCATTTCTGTCAAGTTAACCCACACCACTTACAGTGTACTATACCATCAAATTCTCCTTCTATTCATATATTTCAGATCTGCTTTCGTAAATTCATCGCTTGTGTGTTCTTGTTGTCGGCTAAGTAAATTCATCGCTTGTATGTACTTGTCGACTAAGTAAATTCATCGCTTGTGTGTTCTTGTTGTCGGCTAAGTAAATTCATCGCTTGTATGTGTTTGTATTTCGCCTCTTTCAGAACGGTTCTATTACTCTTCTTGACTGCCTTTGGTATTCTCAACATTCTTCTGTAAAACCACATTTCTACAGACTCCAGTAATTTTCTTGTCTGTTATCATATTGTCCATGATTCACATCCATATGTTACTACTAGCTCTACATAACATTTAAGAACTCTTTTTCTTGTTTCTATTGTCAAAAATGGATTGCATAGTATCTTCCTCATTTTTATAATGCTGCTTTTGCTTGCGCCATTCTGCATCTCATCTCTGTTATAAACATCTACCATATGAAGTTAACATCGTTGACAGGTATGTAAATTCATTTACCTGTTTTAATATTGTTCCAAATGTTTTTATTGTGCATTGCGGTGATGTAATTTTTCTTTTTTTTTGTTGCTACCATTATTTCTATCTTTTTTTCTAATGAGGCTGAATCCTTTATTTTTGCTTTCCTTCACTATAAAGTTCAATATTTCTTGTAACTAATTTTCACTTTTAGTGAATAAGACTCTATCATCAGCATACCTGATGTTACTTATATTATGACCTCAAATTCTTATCCTAGGTATGTCCCTTATGGATCTTAAAATAATCTCACTATACACATTTAATTAATCTGGTGACAGCACACAACCTTTCCTAATACTTTGCTTTATTTGTTGAAACATTCCTAATTGCTTTCCAGTTCTTATGTCCGCTGTTTGTTGTCAGTACATGTTCTTTATTATTATAACTGTCGCTTTAAAAAAAAAAAGTAGAGTACCCCCATCACGCCAAGTGGTGTATAGGGAATATGACGTTAGTGACCATAAATTTTATAGACCTTCGGCGCATGATTTTTTTTGGGGTAATGTGGTCGGTATTACGCCCGGGTCGCTTTACTTTCCCAGAAAAAAAATCCGGTACCCATTTAAGGCTGGGTGAACCGGAAGCCGTCGGTTGGGATTGAACCCCATCTCTTGTCTTTTGTAGTCCAGTTCACTATCCACTGAGCTATCGTGACTCCCAGCTGTCGCTATACCTTACCTGAAATGTAAGTTTGAGCTATATCTTACCTGAAATATAAGTTTGAGCTATATCTCACCTGAAATGTAAGTTTGAGCTATATCTTACCTGAAATGTAAGTTTGTGCTATATCTTACCTGAAATGTAAGTTTGAGCTATATCTCACCTGAAATGTAATTTTGAGCTATATCTTACCTGAAATATAAGTTTTAGCTATATCTCACCTGAAATGGATGTTTCAGCTATATCTCACCTGAAATGTAAGTTTGAGCTATATCTTACCTGAAATATAAGTTTGAGCTATATCTCACCTGAAATGTAAGTTTGAGCTATATCTCACCTGAAATGTAAGTTTGAGCTATATCTTACCTGAAATATAAGTTTGAGCTATATCTTACCTGAAATGTAAGTTTGAGCTATATCTCACCTGAAATGTAAGTTTGAGCTATATCTTACCTGAAATGTAAGTTTTGAGCTATATCTTACCTGAAATGTAAGGTTGAGATATATGTTATCTGAAATGTAAGTTTAAGCTATATTTTACCTGAAATGTAAGTTTGAACTATATTTTACCTGAAATGTAAGGTTGAGCTATATCTTACCTGAAATGTAAGTTTGAGCTATATCTCACATGAAATATAAGGTTGAGCTATATCACACCTGAAATGTAAGTTTTGAGCTATATCTTACCTGAAATGTAAGTTTGAGCTATATCTCACCTGAAATGTAAGTTTGAGCTATATCTTACCTGAAATATAATTTTGAACTATATCTCACCTGAAATGTAAGTTTGAGCTATATCTTACCTGAAATGTAAGTTTGAGCTATATCGTACCTGAAATGTAAGTTTGAGCTATATCTTACCTGAAATGTAAGGTTGAGGTATATGTTATCTGAAATGTAAGTTTAAGCTATATTTTACCTGATATGTAAGTTTGAACTATATTTTACCTGAAATGTAAGTTTGAGCTATATCTTACCTGAAATGTAAGTTTGAGCTATATCTCACATGAAATGTAAGTTTGAGCTATATCTCACCTGAAATGTAAATTTTGAGCTATATCTTACCTGAAATGTAAGGTTGAGCTATATCTTACCTGAAATGTAAGTTTGAGCTATATCTTACCTGAAATGTAAGTTTGAGCTATATCTCACCTGAAATGTAAGGTTGTGCTATATCTCACCTGAAATGTAAATTTTGAGCTATATCTTACCTGAAATGTAAGGTTGAGCTATATCTTACCTGAAATGTAAGTTTAAGCTATATCTCACCTGAAATGTAAATTTTGAGCTATATCTTACCTGAAATGTAAGGTTGAGCTATATCTTACCTGAAATGTAAGGTTGAGCTATATCTTACCTGAAATGTAAGGTTGTGCTATATCTCACCTGAAATGTAAGTTTTGAGTTATATCTTACCTGAAATGTAAGTTTTGAGCTATATCTTACCTGAAATGTAAGGTTGAGCTATATTTTACCTCAAATGTAAGGTTGAGCTATATCTTACCTGAAATGTAAGTTTCAGCTATATCTTACCTGAAATGTAAGGTTGAGCTATATCTTACCTGAAGAAAGTACAATAACTTGTAGTCCTTAGACGAGATAAAATATCTGAGTGTATACCCCAGCCCGCCAGCACAGATTATACTGTAGAAAATGAAGAAACTTTGGGCTGTTATGAAGGCGCGAGCCTTTCTTATATTCCCACCCTCAACTGTAACGCTGGAGTCTCCGAATGATTCCTGGCTCATAATTTGTGGTTGATCGTGCTGTCAAATTGATTATTCCAAACAAATTGAACCGTGTTTTGTCGAAATTATCTCGTGTACAGTTATACCTGGGAATACATAATAGTCATCGAAGTGAAAATAATATAAAAAAAAAATAAAATACAATCAATAATAGGGATCTCAAAATACTCAATCCGAAATTTGTATTCATCAATGCAGGTATCAGTTTTATGCGCTGATACTTTAGTTGTTCTCCACATTTGGTATTTTTAGAAATATAGCTTTAACGTACGTAAGCTACTTCTCTGGTGTGTTCAAGTTCATTAACTGAAATTACATATATTTCTTTTGACTATTTTTGTAATTAAAGTTGAATAATTTACACAATAAGTGTCAAATTTATCATTATTTATTTTCTTCTATTTCTTCTTCTTCTTCCCTTCTGTTCTTCTTCGTCTTTATTCGTTTTCTTCATACTCTTCTTAATCTTCTTCTTCTTATCGTTACCTGCATTTTTATTAATAAATACATAAAAAACTATCTTTACGACACATAGTACCATTGCTGGTGTATGTCGGGGGGCAACGATAGAACCCGAGGGATAAATGCCGTTTGGTCAAGCAGGCGCCACGACGTGTGAGACTCAGGATTTTTATTTCACCCCCGATAGAAAAAATCCTTTCTGTCTACCGCGGGCTTCGAACACCGTACGTTGGCTTTTCAGCCAGCGGAACAGTGGTTTTAGCCGCACGGCCACGCGCACCTCCTATTTTTATTAATGACCACACAATAACCTAGTTCTATGAATATGTTGTCTTGTAGGTAAGAGTTCTGAGCCTCCAAACAACATAGTGTAGATGTGAGTCTCTGTGGTGCAACTCACAGAATGTAGATAGCTAAGATTGTAACAGTCCAGCAATACATTTATAAAGTTTCGGTTGTCCATGCAGCCTGGATACCTACAGTTGTAGTAGCCTCCGACAGTCATAGTTGACTATGGATTTTTCAGTTCCCCTAGAAATGTTATTTTTCTTTTCTTTCGTCGTGTATTCTCTTTCTCCATGAATCTGTCTACTTTTCCTTTGAGGTGAACCTTTAGAGTGTGTTTCCAGAGATTGCTGTCTGCAGCTATGTCTTCCCATGCTGCAGGGTTTATGTTCAGAGTCTTCATGTCACGTTTACACACATCTACAAATCGGAGTTTTGAGCGCCCCCTAGTTCTTTTGCCATATGCCAGTTGTCCGTTGAGTATATCTTTTTGCATACCTACATAAGTGATGATCTAAACTTTAATCTGTACAAGTGACTATTCAGTCAGCTGTGTTCTATTCCAAGGTGATATTGGGTCAAGTGTTTTGCTCGCTCCAGATAGAGAAAGTTTTCTGATTAATGCATCTCCCTAACAGGTTCGATGATGATCTTTTCTTGGAATGTGAGATTAATGCATCTCCCTAACAGCTTTTATGAGGATCCTATCTTGGAATGTGAGATTAATGCATCTCCCTAACAGCTTTTATGAGGATCCTATCTTGGAATGTGAGATTAATGCATCTCCCTAACAGCTTTTATGAGGATCCTATCTTGGAATGTGAGATTGATGCATCTACTTAACAGCTTTCATGAGGATCTTTTCTTGGAATGTGAGATTGATGCAGTACTTAACAGCTTTTATGAGGATCCTGTTTTGGAAGGTGAGATTGATGCATCTCCCTAACAGCTTTGACCAAGATATTTTCATGAAATGTGATATTGATGCATCTCCCTAACAGCTTTGATGAGGATCGTTTCTTGGAATGTGATATTGATGCATCTCCCTAACAGCTTTAATGAGGATCTTATCTTGGAATGTGATATTGATGCATCTCCCTAACAGCTTTGATGAGTATCTTTTCTTGAAATGTGGTATTGATGCATCTCCCTAACAGCTTTGATGAGGGTCGTTTCTTTGAATGTGAGATTGATGCATCTCTCATATCATCATAAAATATCATTAATGCATCTTATTAATGTTTACTAAAATATCATTAATACAACTTATTAATTTCTACTAAAATATCATTAATGCAACTTATTAATGTCTACTAAAATATCATTAATGCAACTTATTAATGTCTATTAAAATTTCATTAATGCAACTTATTAATGTATACTAAAATATCATTAAAACAACTTATTAATGTCTACTAAAATATCATTAATGCAACTTATTAATGTCTACTAAAATATCATTAATGCAACTTATTAACGTCTACTAAAATATCATTAATGCAAATTATTAATAATGTTTACAAAAATATAATTAACTAGCTTGTTAATGCTGTCTACAAAAAAAATCATTAATACAACTTGTTTTTATATATATGGCCCTTTTCGTCTTGTCAGACGGTCTAGTGGAGGCTATTGCGTATTTTTTTGAGGTATTGTTTTTGCCGAACAGCTTCTCTCGTGGCTAATTCTACCAATGTTTGACAAACACACGCGGTCACATAATGAACAGGTCAGGCTCGCTGGTCCACAGGGTTTACCATCCTTTTTCATGAGTCTCTTCTCTTCTAAGTCCTGTCTTAGAACAGTCTCAAATGTTGTTATACCGTTCCTTATACGTGCTCTCCATGATGTGCGATCACTTGCCAGATGTTGCCAGTCGTTTTCACAGATGGAGAAGTCTTTCAGAGATGATTTACAGATATCTCTATATCGTAGTTTAGGTCTGCCGATTTGTCGTTTTCCGTGTTTTAGCTCGCCATATAGTATTTGCCTAGGAATGCGTTTTTCTTCCATCCGTTGGACATGCCCCAGCCATCTTAGCCTTCGACATCTGAGCATCACATGATTGTTGGTGTCTTAGCACGTTGCAGGACAGTTAAGTTGGTTATTTTGTCCTGCCATTTGATGTGCATTATTTTGCGGAGACATCGCATGTGGAAGACATTTAGTCTTTTTTCCTGGTTTGAGTATGTTGTCCATACAACTTGTTAGTAATGCCTTCTAAAATATCATCAACAAAATGTATTAATGATTACTAAAATATGATAATACACACAAAAAATAATAATCCTAAAAATGCATATTTTACTGGAACCATTCTTTAAAAAAAGCTCAGTGGTTAATGAACTGGGCTACAAAGGACAAGGGGTAGGGTTCGATCCCAATCGGCGGCTTCCGGGTTCACCCAGCCTTAAATGGGTACCGGATTTTTTTCTGGGAAAGTAAAGCAGCACGGGCGTAATACCGACCACATCACCCCAAAAATCATGTGCTGAAGGTCTGTAAAATATAGGGTCACTAACACCATATTTCCCTATACGCCAATTGGCGTGACGGGGGTATTTTACTTTTTTTTTTTTTTATTCTTTAAAAAAAAAAAAACTGATGCTGCAGTGGCAAAGTGATGGTCCGCTCGCTACATGACCTAAAGGGTCCGGATTTGATACGGCAGGTTTTTTTTTTTTTTTTTTTTTTTTTTATTTTTTTTTAGCCGTATTACAAGACGCCCAGAATTTTACTTCTTTGCTTTCTCTTCTTCATTGTTCTATCACGTTGGGGATTGTTTATATCGCTTCAGGGACAATAAGTTCACAGTGATTCGGATCTACTCTAAAAACAGAAATTCTTGTCTTTCTGAAAATGTCTTGAAAATAAATTGTACATGTTGAAGAATGCGTTTACGTGGCTTCCAGAGATTGATCACAGGGGAACTGAGTCAGAATGCTAATTTGTCACAAGCAAAAGGTCGGAATGTGCATGCCAAACCGGCTAAAGGTGCATCTATTTCTTCTTCTTCCTTTTCTTCCTCTTCTTCCTTTTCTTCTTCTTCTTCCTTTTATCCTCTTCTTCCTTTTCTTCTTCTTCTTCCTTTCCTCCCTGTGGAACATAGGTCTTCAACAAACACTTTTCAAGCCGTTCTGCTTCTGGTCATTCTTTTAAGATCATTTCATGTCTTCCCCATCATCTTCATCTCCGCTTTCATCTGTCTTCTCCAGATGTATTTTGGTCTTCCTCTGTATCTCCTCCCACGGGGATTCCAAAAAACGTATTGTCCTGTAGTACATTCAGCAGACTTTCACTGTTTCCTATTGAGCGCTATCGTCGTCTTTATCTCTTTGTCCACTAGTATTTGACGGGTACTTTTTCTTAATTGATGTCTTGAAACCACCTTCTCTTGGTCTGCCCCTGATGTGTCGACCATGAACCATACCTTCCAGTATTGTTCTTTTCCAGCCCGCTTGGTCTTTTGACGTGACCATAGTATTTTAATACAAAGGACAAGAGGTAGGGTTCAATCCCAACCGACGGCTCCAATTCACCCAGCCTTTAATGGGCACCGGATTTTTTTTCTGGTAAAGTAAAGCAGCACGGTTGTAATACCGACCACATTACCCCAAAAATCATGTGCTGAAGATCTGTAAAATGTATGGTCACTAACACATATTACCTATACACCAGTTGGCGTGACGGGGGTACATTACTTTTGTAGTATTTTAATTTCTTTCTGTAGAATGTTGGTTATAAGAAAAGTTCGTTTTAATGTTTTAAGTCTTTTAATATATTTCCATTGTTATTTTTCATTTTCCAAGGTATCTTACGGATTTTTCTGCAGCATTTTGTTTCCAAGATTTTCTTCTTGGCTGTTTGCGAAGTTGTCCATGATTTACAACCGCATGTTGCTATCGCGAAGATAAAGGTCCTCATTCATTTTATTTTATTTTAATTGATCATCAAATGGACAAATAAAACAATCTTAGAATAACATGATTTCGCAGCTAATCTGATTTTCCTGAGATGAACACACTAGAACGTCCAAGATAAGACAAATTGATTTTCACTTCGTAAGTCAATCTTCGCCTGACGTCCAGTTTCCACTGGCACGGGCGGTTGAGCAACTATGGATTTCAATTCGTTTGCAGTGATACCTGGGCCTTCGACTAACCATAACCAATGAATCGTATTCCAACTCCGGCTTGTTGCAGGAGCTACTGAGTTAAGTGCAGTGTGCACATCGTGAGCTGTGTGTTTCATCCGTTTTGATCATTTTTCGATATTCCAATTGATTACGATGGACGATGATATCGTATGACATGGAACAGTTAGCTGTGTTCACTTTCTGTGCGGTTTTGCCTCATATCTTTTGGCGTGTGCTGAGACTGCTATGATGAGGACTACATCTACCTTTCTTTGTTTAGGAGATGAGATATTAATTCGGATGATTCCACTGGCACGGGCGGTTGAGCAATTATGGATTTTAATTCGTTTGCAGTGATACCGGGCCTTCCAAAACCATAACCATAAACCATAAACCGGGAACAATAAACTAATATATATAATATGGGGATTATAATTAATTATTATTAATTAATTATTACATAATAATTATATAATATTGGGGATTGTTTAATTTAATTATAAAAATAAATTAATAATAATAATATATATTATTATAATTATATTATCATACATTATATTACATATATATTATGTTGATGATATTATGTTGATGATATTTTAGTAGGCATTACTAATAAGTTGTTAATTATTATATAATACACTTAGCAATATACGCAGATGATCTGGCGTTATGGGCTCGCGAGGAAAGTATATCGGTGGCTGGAACCAGGATGCAAGATGCCCTAGGTGAACTTGAAAAATGGACGAACACCTGGTTCTTACCAATCAACGAAAAAAAACTACAAATACAATTTTCATGAAACAACGAATGATTTTCAATTATCATGAAACACACTCTCTGCAAACTTGAAGATAAAAGACCATACACTCCCTATTGACCCAAATCCCACACATCTTGGCGTCACCATGAATCGCAGAATGACTTGAAAAATCAGACAGACAGAGCAAGGAAAAAGCCAGAAAACGAACAAATATTATGAAGAATTTGGCAGGAGCGGACTGGGGGGGGGGGGGGGGCAGACATCAATATTTTGAAAAGGCTATACGTAGGAAGGGTCAGACTAGTTCTAGAGTATGGAGTCACAGCCTGGGCTATGGCTTCCAAATCACACCTTAGCAAAATTAACAGAACACAGAACCAAGCTGCCCGTATCATCACTGGTGCTATGAAGACTACACCTATCAAGACCCTAGAAAGAGTAACAGGTTTACAACCCTTAGATTACAGACGGGTCACTAAAGTATTGCAACAAGCGGAGAAATATAGAAGGCTCATTAGCCACTCATGCACCAAAGAATAATTGGTTCCGAAATTGTACGACTAAAGAGGAGCAACTTAGCTGCAAATGCCAATGACCTAACTACTGGAGACCCAGTACTTTCCCAAACAATATTGAAACCCTTGGGCCCATCTGATATGACTCCTCATGGAAAACATAAAATACCAGAACTTAAGGAAAATATAACAGGAATCATGAAAAAAAAGCACCCAATCAGACACAGAAAGAAAACACGTAGCAGAAAACACATACACGATACCTACCCACAGGACTCTTGGTCCCACATATACACAGATGGCTCTGTGCAAAAATGGCTACTCAACACAAAAATAACATGCACAATAAATGGGTGATTCTGACTGATGCGCTGTCAGTACTATTAGCTCTAAAAAGCCCCAAGAACAATGAACTAGATGACTTGAGAACAACCCTGGACCAACTATGCAATAACTTCCAGAGAGCAGTCATTCAGTGGATGCCATCACACTGTAATATACACGGGAACGAACGTGCAGACAAATTAGCTAAAGAGGGAGGGAGATTACCTCAAGAGAACCATCCGCTCGGTTATGATGAAGCCAAATCCATCCTCAAAGGTCAGTTCCATAAAAAATGGAAACGAGAACACCCAAAGCATAACAAGAGTGACGGATACCACCAACTATCAAGGAGGGATCAAGTCAACATACGTCGCCTACGCACTGGCCACAATAGAATGAGAAATCACATGTTCACCAAAATCAAAATAGGTACGACCAGTCTATGCCACTGTACACTGGACAATATGACTACAAAATATGTTCTACAGGATTGCCCCCAGTACACAGACCTAAGAAGAGCAACGTGGTCCACGCTCACCTCCCTGGAAGTAAAACTATAAGGGGCAATCGATTCGCTTAAACAGACAGCTGACTTCATGAGAGAGTCTGGAATCCTACTCTGATTGAGTCTTGATCGCAGAGAGAGAGGTATATTATTATATATTAATTAGCAATAAATATTTTTGTAATTAGGCCTTCGACTAACCATAACCAATGAATCATATTCCAAGTCCGACTTGTTGCAGGAGCTACTGAGTTAAGTGCTCTGTGCACACCGTGAGCTGTGTGTCTCATCCGTTTTGATCATGTTTCGATATTCCAATTGTTTACGATGAATGATGATATCGTATGACAGGGAACAGTTAGTTGTGTTCACTTTCTGCGCGGTTTTGCCTTATATCTTTTGGCGTGTGCTGAGACTGCTACGATGAGGACTACAGTTACTTTCTTTGTTTAGGAGATGAGACATTAGCAGGAGCTACTGAGTTAAGTGCTCTGTGCACACCGTGAGCTGTGTGTCTCATCCGTTTTGATCATGTTTCGATATTCCAATTGTTTACGATGAATGATGATATCGTATGACAGGGAACAGTTAGTTGTGTTCACTTTCTGCGCGGTTTTGCCTTATATCTTTTGGCGTGTGCTGAGACTGCTACGATGAGGACTACAGTTACTTTCTTTGTTTAGGAGATGAGACATTAGTTCGGATGATTACGCTGGCACGGGCGGTTGAGCAATTATGGATTTTAATTCGTTTGCAGTGATACCGGCGCTTTCCATAACCAAATAAACTAATAGAATTTATCGACACAATCAAATTAGACGAAAACTCAATTTAAAAAAATACATCTTCATAATTTTACGTACTTCACCTACTTAGAAAGCAAAATCTTAGAATTGAAAGCACAGCTAAAATGATGCCCCGTATTGCGTTGTCATCAAGTGACTTCTTGAACAAACTTGCACGTATTTTGAGATCAAACACACGACACTCAGACTGGTCAACTCTTGTGCTAACCCGTGCTATCATGGATGAGAGAGGTGAAAATCCGCTTAAGATCTAGAAAAAGTGACTTTAGTTTAGTTTAGTTTAGTTTAGTTTAGTTTAGTTTAGTTTAGTTTAGTTTAGTTTAGTTTAGTTTAGTTTAGTTTAGTTTAGTTAGTCGTCAGGGCATCCACAATGCACATCGAACAAGTTCATAAGTGCTCAGATCTCTTTCTGAAAAAAAAAATCTCTTTCGAAGAATATCCATCTATTTGTTGAGACTAAGGACGTCGGTGTCGAGTTGGTTGACAACTCTTCTTCGGATTCCTGCCTAGCGCTGTCGACTGGCATCTCCCACCTTGACTTGATATTCGTGAGGTCTGTTCAAGGCTGCGGATTCAGTGTAATTTTCTGAGTCGTTTTTTTCGTCCTGCGTGCCTGAAGGCACATTCAGAATATTACAGTGGCCCATTGTCCTTCCGCAATCAACATTAGCCAAACTGGCAAACCTCTCAGCACGTACATTGCCTCTTACACCCGCGTGTCCTGGCACGTAAATGAAGAAAACACTTTTTAGAATAGACCTCCCCAAATACTCTAACCACTGTCATCGAGGACTGCCAGATGCGATCTTTCTGAGCCTACTCACTGAGTAACTGAGGAAACACAACATGTGTATAAGGCTGTATCTCAAACCAGGCTAATGCTTTTATCATCATCATCATCATCAAGTACCGGGCCTGCTGGCGTAGGTGATCATGTCTCTCAACAATTTCCGATCTCGACATTTATTTATCATTTCTGTTGTTGACCTTCTGCCAAGCCATTCTCTTAAGCTGTCTATTATTTTTTCTCTTTGCTTCCCTCTATTTCTTCGTCCCTCAATTTTCCCCGTTGTTACAATATATTCCAGTTGTTCTCTTCTCATTACATGGCCAAAAAATGTTGATTGTTTCTTCCTAATATTGTAAATTAGCTCTCTTTTTTGCTTTGACTTCTTTCAGAATATTTTCATTACTCTTCTTAGCTGTCCATTGTATTCTCAACATTCTTCTGTAAAATCACATTTCAACAGAATCCAGTGATTTTCTTGTCTGTTGTCCTATTGTCCATGATTCACATCCATATATTAGTACTGATTTCCAGTGAACTTTTCTGTTTATTTGTTTGTTTTTATTGATATTTTAAGGGATCACGTGATTGTACGCGCTTTATATTTGATGTAAATCACGTTGCTTCTTTTAATTCATCGCATTTTGTTACAATTTCCTTATTTGATCACTGATACTCATCCTTGTTGTTGATTGCACTATTGAACGCGTGACAAAATGGCAGTTTGTTTACGCCGATCTGTCGTCAAGGACGTGTAATTTATTTAATTTGTGGAAGGCTCTCAGTGTATCCGCGTGCTGTAGAGATATTTACTGGATTTGGCCAGTTTATAACGTGGAAACGGGTTCTGGACCGTGCTACTGAGTAAGTGCACGTGCGTCTGGACCATCCACAGCATCGACGTTCAGCGACAATATCATCTAATTCTATGACGACAGTAAGTGTATGTATTCAGATGCAGTCCAAACGACATCATCGAAGAAGGAAAACACGACAGGGCAAGCGTGGTGGCATTAAACTTTTGAAGTGTAAGAAGCTGGGCCTAAAGTATGTGCGCGCTACTTATTGGAATTGTGGGTCCACAAATCAACGACGGCCCATTCTTGATAAGCAACTGTGCGGCGCCGATATAATGGTTTTACAAGAAACTCTTCTTGGTGACAGGACAGTAAGTTCTCCTGGCTTTCATTGTTTTTACAATAGACGACACCTTGGGCAGACCATCCTTGTGCGCAACAATATGGTGGCAGCTGAGGTTGATATGTCTGCGTGGAACAATGCAGAATTGCAGGTACATGCGGTTAGGGTGCAGACCTCAGTTCATTTCGTGATTGTTAATGTGTATGCCTGTAATGGGAAGGTGAACACACAACAATGGCAGAATCTCTTCGAGTTCGATGAAGAGAACGTCATTTTCTGCGGAGACTTTAATGCTAGAGGAAACCAGTGGGGTAACGTCATAACCAACAAGCAGGGAGAAGACCTAGAGAACGCACTGATATCGGCCGATATAGTGTGCTTGAATGATGGCAGGGCAACAAGAATGGCCACTCGAACAGGGGACTCTGATAGTGTCATAGACCTGGCACTGGTGTCTTCCACCTTCGCACCGGTTTGCAGGTGGAGTGCACTGGGGTTCCACGGAAGTGATCACTATCCATGTGTCCTCCTAATTGATAAAAGCAGAAATAGAAGCCAGAAAAGAAAGCTCCACACATTCAACTACGAGAAAACAGACCAGGACGTCATTAGCAAAATCAGGCATAGGAAACAGAGCGCCCCTCGTAGGAGGCAAGAGAGATGGACGCAGCCACCCTGATGGAACGAAGTTGTCGAGGAAGCTTGGCGGAGCAAGAGACAAACGGCCAAGACATGGCAGAAAGCCAGAAGGAATGAAAGAACACAACCTGTGCTCTTAAAGCGTCTCAAAATAGAGGTCGACCAAAAAATAATGCACTTTAAACTATGCGCTAAGCAGGCTAAAGATGCAAAATGGGATGACTTATGTAAAAATGTGTCCTCAGAAAAATCGCTCGCCACATTCTGGCGCCTTCATCAGTGCATGAATGGCACACCACGACACAGAGGCATACCAGACTTTCAGAGCACAGGTCGGATATGGCACAAATCTGATGAGAGCAAAGGGAAGGCCCTGCTTGCCCGCTACATTGAGCTGACGGACCAAAGAAATGAGGCTCTGTAAGAATGAGGATACGGGGATCGCTGTCAAAATTGTGTAAGGATGTAGGGCTGGAAGAAGATCTCACAATCACAACCGATACCATTCGCACGACACTTAAAAGGTCACACAACACTGCTCCTGGTCCAGATGGTGTTCGGTACGATGAGATAGGCGATTTAGCTGACGACGACTTGACAAAACTGGCCAATGATTTTAATGCCAGTATTCGGAGTGGCCAGATTAAGGAGGAGTGGCTACACAGCTACTTACTACCGCTACCGAAGCCAAACAAAGACCATTCTCAGATCAGTGCCTACAGAATCATCACAATGCAGAACACTGCGGGCAAGCTGCTGGAGAAAATAGTTGCCCGTGTCCTCACCTGTCACCTTGAACAGAAACGCGCATTCCCACCCACACTCGGAGGTTATAGATATAACAAAGAGACATTGCTCAATGCGGCAGTCTTCGCTTATGACGTCTTCGAAGGCTTCCACAGACGAGAGGAGATATGTGCTGCTGCTATAGATCTGGAGGATGCATACAACAGGGTACCATTTGAATATCTCATGCATATGCTCCTCAAACTGGCGGCACACCCCTTCCTCATTAGATGGATCGCCGCGACACTGTTTCAGAGAAAGGTGATACTCAGATGTGGAAGTTGGTCTTCCGAGCCAATATCCATTTGTCCAGGGCTGCCACAAGGCTCATCATTGTCACCAGTTCTATTTAACGTGTACACAATAACGATCACGGAACAACAGCTGGATGGGAGGGGAAGAACTATGACTTTTGTTGATGATATTCTGGTATATCGACAGGGAAGAGACAGACGGGGAATCGCCTCCACAATGCAAGACGAACTCGATCGCATTTCTTCCTGGTGTGGGGTTTCAGGTGCCTTGGTTAATCCTAATAAAGCATCAGTTTCATGGTTCTCCCTTAACAATCATATCGTTAATACGACCACACCGGTAGTACGAATGGGAGCTGATGAGGTGACCAGGGACAAGTTGATGACATACCTCGGAGTTAAGTTTGATCGCAGTCTGTGTGTTCGGGACCACGTCGACCATGTGATAACAAAATCCCGCAAAGGATTAGCCGCTTTGAAGGTCATGGCAGCTGCCAACATCGAGCAAAGGCTACTTACTCTTCTGTTCCAGGGATTGGTCCTCGCACCACTCGAGTATGCCCTGGCAATTCTTACTGTCAGTATGATTCAAATTGACAGGCTGGAGAAAATACAGAATGAAGCTATGCGCATTATCTTGGGGTGTACGAGGGATACTCCCTGAGTAGCAATGAGGTATCTTCTTGACTTTCCATCCATGGATGCCAGAATCAAGACCTGGAGGGCACAAGCATACCTGAAGATTAGTGCAGATAAAGAGCATCAATTGCGTCATAGGCTCAAGACAGGGAAAGGTGCCAGGCTGAAAAGAGGCAAATCATGGGTGGGCCGAGCAGAAGATGTCATCAAACAGGTCTGTGGGCTTACCCATAACAACGTTGGTGAGGAGTGGATACCTGTGCCAACGTCATTCAAGGGGACATTCTCGTGTATTGTCAAACTCGACAGAAAAAGTAGGGAACAGAACTCAGTCGTGGTCAATGCGGAGGTCAACGGTCTCATCTGCGACAACACCGATGAGAAAGATGCAGTAATCTATACAGACGGATCTGTAAGACGACACCAAAGAAGTGCATGGTCATTTACAGCACGCTCGGCAGGCACAGTAGTTAAAGAAGACAGTGGTGCATACGTCATGACCACGAGCATCATGACGATGGAGGTGATGGCAGTGACCAGGACATTCAACTGGTTACACAAGACTACACCAATGCTTGTATACTGAGTGATTAGATGAGCATAATAAAAAAAGTGGAGGCGGGCTCTGTACGCATGCAATTATTAGAGTCATAGCAGAAGTCAAAAATACGTAAGGTCACCTTTGTCTATGTCCCTGGACATGCGGGAGTACGGGGAAATAAAAGAGCGGACAGGTTGGCTAGCTGTGCTGTCGTTGAGGACGGGTAACCAGTGGATCGGGCGGGCATCATCAGTGCACTCCGAGATGTGGGAAGAGCACAGGACTTCGATCACCACAAATCAACGTCACTGCTTTGATGAAAAAGATGGGAGTTAAGATGGGCACAGCCATAAATGAGAAACTTAGTGGCCGTGTAAGAAGACTTATCAACCAACATAGAACTGGAGTCGTCAGTCGCTGGACACTGCGTAACTTGCTGAGGAGGGAATCTGAGCACCTATGGACATGTTCGGAGTGCAATGATATTGACCCGCAAAGAACTCAATAACTCAATTGTTAGAGGGAAGAATAGTTAGAGGAAGAAATAGTTAGAGAAAGGAATAGTTAGATTGGGGAATAGTTAGAGTGAGGAATAGTTAGAGGAAGAAATAGTTAGAGAAAGGAATAGTTAGAGTAAGGAATAGTTAGAGGGAGGAATAGTTAGAGTGTGGAATAGTTAGAGTGAGGAATAATTAGAGTGAGGAGTAGTTAGAGGAAGGAATATTTAGAGGGAGGAATAGCTAGAGGAAGAAATAGTTAGACGAAGACATAGTTAGAGGGAGGAATAGTTAGAGGAGGGAATATGTAGTGAGAGGAATAGTTAGAGGGAGGAATAGTTAGAGAGAGGAATAGTTAGTTTAGGGAATAGTTAGAGTGAGGAATAGTTAGAGAAAGGAATATTCAGAGGGAGGAATAGTTAGAGGGAGGAATAGTTAGTGGCAGGAATAGTTAGAGGGAGAAATAGTTAGAGAGGGGAATAGTTAGATTGGGGATTAGTTAGTTGAAGAAATAGTTAGAGGGAGGAATAGTTAGAGGGGGGAATATTTAGTGAGAGGAATAGTTAGAGGGAGGAATAGTTAGATTGGGGAATAGTTAGAGTGAGGAATAGTTAGAGAAAGGAATATTCAGAGGAAGGAATAGTTAGAGGGAGGAATAGTTAGTGGGAGGAATAATTAGAGAACGGAATATTCAGAGGGAGGAATAGTTAGAGAAAGGAATAGTTAGAGGGAGGAATAGTTAGAGGAAGGTGTAGTTAGAGAGAAACAGAGATAATTTATTCCGTATAATATTATAGATACGATTTTGGTATTATTATTGGTAGTATCATTGCAAACCCTGGTATCACTGCAACCGAATTAAAATACATAACTGCTCAACCGCCCGTGCCAGTGGAATCATCCGAATTAAAACTCATCACATTAAAGGATTCAAAGAAAGAAAGGCAGCTGCAGTCCCAATCATAGCAGTTACAGCACGCGCCAAAAGACATAGACGAAGCGGCACCGAAAGTGAACGCAGCTGAACTGTCCTTCGTCACGCGATTTCATCATTCATCGTAAGCAATCGGGATATCGAAACACGATATGGATGAAAAAAAACACAGCTCACTGTGTGCACAAAGCACTAAACACAGTAGCTCAGCCAGAAAGCCAGACTTGGAATATTTTTTTTTTTTTTCGTTCGCCAGCTTTCAGCTCTGACGAAGTTCCTAGAGACTAGGAACTGAATTGTGCGTGTTAATCCATTTTTCCCTGGCAGCCATATGCACCGGGTCCCTCGCCGCACAGGCAGATAACTCCGACTTCGGAGGTACTCATATTTTTTCCGTCGTTGAGTAATTGGCATTTCAAGCCGGGCCTCGCTGCTGAGACCAGAGGTGGTTGCCGCAGAGAGAAATCATAAATAAAAATCCCAACCGGCGTAGCCGGGATTTGAACCCACAACCTCTCTGTCTCGAGAGAATATGAGGAAACTGCAACAAGAAACATTTTTCAGACTGAGCTTCAATGGTTCCCTCCGTCTATCCTCCATATTGACCGGAAGTCCGATTTTGGTAACAAGTAAAGAGGTTTTAATGTTGCGGAGAAATGGTCGTTTTAAGCCAGCAAGCACATCATTTGTTGTCGCTGATGATTAAACCATTATATGAAACACAACTTAACAGTTGGTGGTGGAGCGGGGGTAGGGAGTGGTAGGCAGTCTAGAGGTACGATGTCGGCAGCAGGACAGTAAAGACCTGGGTTCAGAGCCCACCTGAAGTGGTGTTGCTTTAAAAAAAAAAAAAAACTGGAAGAATTAATCCGCGATGTCTTTATGACGTTACCTTCCCCTGATCTCTTATGTAGTGAGATCCGATGTCTAACCCTCTCGGATAACGACAATAAAAAGGGGATCTCGTGTGCACTTGCGCACGTTAAAGAGCCCTTAATTGTTACAATCGAACATAATAGACCATAAATATGGCCGCTGCCCGGGCAAAGTTGTCAGCAGAAACCTACCCACACCATGCATCCCAGGTCGTGTTACGGAGTTCGTGCACGTGGGCCAGGATTCTCCTTGGATTTTCTCAAGGGTGGGATATCGTAGCACCTATGGGTTTGTCCGGTGTGCAGTGATGATGATCCTACCAACAAACAAACAGATCAAACAACTCAACAATTATTTCCTAAACAAAATTATAATTGTAATTGTATTTTATCAAGCTTTGATACTTGTAGAATTTGCTGCGACTTTCTTCACCATGTGCACTAAATGGATGACGAGTCACTCCCAGAGTTCTGTTTGAAGGGACGACTGCGGGTCTGTGAAGAAAGGATCAAAGAATGATAGAGCAGTTTAGTGGCGTTTAATCCTGTCAAATTTAATTTTAATTTTTCTTGTTTTTATAATTAAACAATTTTTTAATAAGTCTTTAAAACTACATGTGATTTGTTGACTTTATATGTCAGTTTGGTGCATGGTTCGATCGTAGATAATTAGGGATTTGACTAAATAACATCAGAAAAAAACATCAGAATCAAATAAAGAAAGATTGTTATCAGTATCTTACAAGAAATAATAAATTATTAAATGTTAACGACATATACATCTTCTTCTTCTTCATATTCTGAAGCGTTTTTTTTTTAAATTAAAATAGCGTTACGTTTAGTGCCTCCAAGGTTTTCTGTAGAATCATGCTGAACGGAGTAACAGATGTAGATAATATTAGGCGCGAAGAACAAGCAAGATTCAGAAAGGGGAGAAGCTGGCTTGACCAAATATTAACTCTAAGTATAACACTAGAAGAACATACAGAAAAACAACAATTATTAATCTGCGATTTCAATGATTTAAAAAATAAACAAAAGCGTTTGACAGCATACATAGATTGTCCTTGAGGAAGATCTTGAAACATTGCGAAATATCACAAAAATTACCAACATTATAAAAGACATATATGTAGTGACTATACTTGCACAGTTCGCTCAGAGAAGGGAATGATTGATTGGTTTTGAATTGAAACAGGGGTCAAACAGGGATGCATAAGTAGTATACAAGGGTCCATTTGACCCGTATTTAGGCGCTAAATTAACAAAGATATATAGTAGGCGCGCGGCGCGCCTAATGTACCGTAGGCGCAGGGGGAGTTGACCGTGACATTTCGTGGCCGGATGTTGACCGCTAGTCCAGGTGCTCCGTATTTTAAAAATTCCGAATTATTTAAAAAAAACAGTCTCCATCTGATTTCGAACACGGGTCTACGGCGTGCCAGGCCAGACACTTACCACTATGCTACAGGCGATCACAGAATTAGAGGCTGAATGAGACAGGTGAAGCGTGAGGCTTTTGTTGGTACCTGACAGCTAGCTAGTAGTAGAGAAAGATTGACCCGCATTTAGGCGCTAAATTAACAAAGATATATAGGGCGGCACGCGGCGTGCATAAACCGGGCGGCGCAGGGGGAGTTAACCATGACATTTCGTGTCGGGATGCCTGGTGACCGCTCGTTGACCTCTCAACCTCTCGGCGCCATGGGCGGGGTGAGCTCTCGTAGTGGGGGACCTGTTATGATCAAAGACCCTATTTCTCTGTGAAATTTCTCACTTGGGTAACTTAAGCTGGTCTAGCCGTCTAACAGAGAGACAGTAAATTAATGTACTTTTGATATTCTATTACTGTTGTGCTTTTTTTTTTTTTTTGTAGTGGTTGTAGTAACAGTAGTAGTAGTTAAAGTCGTTATTGAAGTTGTACAACTAGTGTGACTTGTATTTTGTAGAGTTATAACAGACAAGTGGGGGCTATGCCTTTTTTTCATGTATAGTAGAGAGATGGTAGAGTCTTATAGTTATTTTTATGCATGACAACTTTAATGTATCTATAAAATTCATTTTGAAATTAATGGAAACATACAACTTACTCAGGGCTTGGCCAACTAACAGCAACGGTCTTGCTAATATATTTAACCCGTGGAAACATCAGCATCATGAGACTTATTAATGTCCAAATTGACCGCTTGTTCATAACACGGAGACGACAGCGATGATGACTTTAACGGGTACACAATCAAAGATCCTGTGGGTTTTGTTTTAGTCGATGACAACTTTTGAAATAGTAGCTGACAACTTTTGTATTAGCAGATGACAGCTTTCAATGACTGTTTACATGCTATGTCATTGTAGCAGTCATGTATGTCATGTCGATGTAGTAGACACGTATGTCATGTCATTGTAACAGTCATGTCAATGTAACAGTTATTTCGTTGTAATAGTCATCTCGTTGTAACAGTCACGGGTGTCATGTCGTTTTATCAGATACGTATGGTATGTCGTTGTAACAGTCATTTCGTTGTAATAGTCATCTCGTTGTAACAGACACGTATGTCATGTCGTTTTATCAGAGACGTATGATATGTCGTTGTAACAGACATGTCGTTGTATCAGTCATATCGATGTAGTAGACACGTATGTCATGTCATTGTAACAGTCATGTCAATGTAACAGTCATGTCAATGTAACAGTCATTTCGTTGTAATAGTCATCTCGTTGTAACAGTCACGTATGTCATGTCGTTTTATCAGACACGTATGGTATGTCGTTGTAACAGACATGTCGTTGTATCAGGCATGTCGATGTAGTAGACACGTATGTCATGTCATTGTAACAGTCATGTCAATGTAACAGTCATTTCGTTGTAATAGTCATCTCGTTGTAACAGACACGTATGTCATGTCGTTTTATCAGAGACGTATGGTATGTCGTTGTAACAGACATGTCGTTGTATCAGTCATATCGATATAGTAGACACGTATGTCATGTCATTGTAACAGTCATATCAATGTAACAGCCATGTCAATGTAACAGTCATTTCGTTGTAATAGTCATCTCGTTGTAACAGTCACGTATGGCATGTGGTTTTATCAGAGACGTATGGTATGTCGTTGTAACAGAAATGTCGTTGTATCAGTCATGTCGATGTAGTAGACACGTATGGCATGTCATTGTAAGAGGCATGTCAATGTAACAGTCATGTCAATGTAACAGTCATTTCGTTGTAATAGTCATCTCGTTGTAACAGTCACGTATGTCATGTCGTTTTATCAGAGACGTATGGTATGTCGTTGTAACAGACATGTCGTTGTATCATTCATGTCGATGTAGTAGACACGTATGTCATGTCATTGTAACAGTCATGTCAATGTAACAGTCATTTCGTTGTAATAGTCATCTCGATGTAACAGACACGTATGTCATGTCATTGTAACAGTCATGTCAATGTAACAGTAATTTCATTGTAATAGTCATCTCGTTGTAACAGTCACGTATGTCATGTCGTTTTATCAGAGACGTATGGTATGTCGTTGTAACAGACATGTCGTTGTATCATTCATGTCGATGTAGTAGACACGTATGTCATGTCATTGTAACAGTCATGTCAATGTAACAGTTATTTCGTTGTAATAGTCATCTCGATGTAACAGACACGTATGTCATGTCATTGTAACAGTCATGTCAATGTAACAGTAATTTCATTGTAATAGTCATCTCGTTGTAACAGTCACGTATGTCATGTCGTTTTATCAGAGACGTATGGTATGTCGTTGTAACAGACATGTCGTTGTATCAGTCATGTCGATGTAGTAGACACGTATGTCATGTCGTTGTAACAGACACGTATGGTATGTCGTTGTAACAGACATGTCATTGTATCAGGCATGTCGATGTAGTAGACACGTATGTCATGTCATTGTAACAGTCATGTCAATGTAACAGTCATGACAATGTAACAGTCATGACAATGTAACAGTCATTTCGTTGTAATAGTCATCTGGTTGTAACAGTCACGTATGTCATGTCGTTTTATCAGAGACGTATGGTATATCGTTGTAACAGACATGTCGTTGTATCAGTCATGTCGATGTAGTAGACACGTATGTAATGTCATTGTAACAGTCATGTCAATGTAACAGTCATGTCAATGTAACAGTCATTTCGTTGTAATAGTCATCTCGTTGTAACAGTCACGTATGTTATGTCGTTTGTCAGAGACGTATGGTATGACGTTGTAACAGACATGTCGTTGTATCAGGCATGCCGATGTAGTAGACACGTATGTCATGTCATTGTAACAGTCATGTCAATGTAACAGTCATTTCGTTGTAATAGTCATCTCGTTGTAACAGACACGTATGTCATGTCGTTTTATCAGACACGTATGGTATGTCGTTGTAACAGACATGTCGTTGTATCAGTCATGTCGATGTAGTAGACACGTATGTCATGTCATTGTAACAGTCATGTCAATGTAACGGTCATGTCAATGTAACAGTCATTTCGTTGTAATAGTCATCTCGTTGTAACAGTCACGTATGTCATGTCGTTTTATCAGACACGTATGGTATGTCGTTGTAACAGGAATGTCGTTGTATCAGTCATGTCGATGTAGTAGACACGTATGGCATGTCATTGTAACAGTCATGTCAATGTAACAGTCATGTCAATGTAACAGTCATTTCGTTGTAATAGTCAGCTCGTTGTAACAGTCACGTATGTCATGTAGTTTTATCAGAGACGTATGGTATGTCGTTGTAACAGACATGTCGTTGTATCAGTCATGTCGATGTAGTAGACACGTATGTCATGTCATTGTAACAGTCATGCCAATGTAACAGTCATTTCGTTGTAATAGTCATCTCGTTGTAACAGACACGTATGTCATGTCGTTTATCAGAGACGTATGGTATGTCGTTGTAACAGACATGTCGTTGTATCAGTCATATCGATATAGTAGACACGTATGTCATGTCATTGTAACAGTCATGTCAATGTAACAGTCATGTCAATGTAACAGTCATTTCGTTGTAATAGTCATCTCGTTGTAACAGTCACGTATGTCATGTCGTTTTATCAGACACGTATGGTATGTCGTTGTAACAGACATGTCGTTGTATCAGGCATGTCGATGTAGTAGACACGTATGTCATGTCATTGTAACAGTCATGTCAATGTAACAGTCATGTCAATTTAACAGTCATTTCGTTGTAATAGTCATCTCGTTGTGACAGTCATGTATGTCATGTCGTTTTATCAGAGACGTATGGTATGTCGTTGTAACAGACATGTCGTTGTATCAGTCATGTCGATGTAGTAGACACGTATGTCATATCATTGTAACAGTCATGTCAATGTAACAGTCATTTCGTTGTAATAGTCATCTCTTTGTAACAGACACGTATGTCATGTGGTTTTATCAGACACATATGGTATGTCGTTGTAACAGACATGTCGTTGTATCAGTCATGTCTATGTAGTAGACACGTATGTCATGTCATTGTAACAGGCATGTCAATGTAACAGTCATGTCAATGTAACAGTCATTTCGTTGTAATAGTCATCTCGTTGTAACAGACATGTATGTCATGTCGTTTTATCAGTGACGTATGGTATGTCGTTGTAACAGATATGTCGTTGTATCAGTCATGTCGATGTAGTAGACACGTATGGCATGTCATTGTAAGAGGCATGTCAATGTAACAGTCATGTCAATGTAACAGTCATTTCGTTGTAATAGTCATCTCGTTGTAACAGTCACGTATGGCATGTCGTTTTATCAGAGACGTATGGTATGTCGTTGTAACAGACATGTCGTTGTATCATTCATGTCGATGTAGTAGACACGTATGTCATGTCATTGTAACAGTCATGTCAATGTAACAGTCATTTCGTTGTAATAGTCATCTCGATGTAACAGACACGTATGTCATGTCATTGTAACAGTCATGTCAATGTAACAGTAATTTCATTGTAATAGTCATCTCGTTGTAACAGTCACGTATGTCATGTCGTTTTATCAGAGACGTATGGTATGTCGTTGTAACAGACATGTCGTTGTATCAGTCATGTCGATGTAGTAGACACGTATGTCATGTCGTTGTAACAGACACGTATGGTATGTCGTTGTAACAGACATGTCATTGTATCAGGCATGTCGATGTAGTAGACACGTATGTCATGTCATTGTAACAGTCATGTCAATGTAACAGTCATGACAATGTAACAGTCATTTCGTTGTAATAGTCATCTCGTTGTAATAGTCACGTATGTTATGTCGTTTGTCATAGACGTATGGTATGACGTTGTAACAGACATGTCGTTGTATCAGGCATGCCGATGTAGTAGACACGTATGTCATGTCATTGTAACAGTCATGTCAATGTAACAGTCCTTTCGTTGTAATAGCCATCTCGTTGTAACAGTCACGTATGTCATGTCGTTTTATCTGACACGTATGGTATGTCGTTGTAACAGACATGTCGTTGAATCAGTCATGTCGATGTAGTAGACACGTATGTCATGTCATTGTAACAGTCATGTCAATGTAACAGTCATTTCGTTGTAATAGTCATCTCGTTGTAACAGACATGTATGTCATGTTGTTTTATCAGTGACGTATGGTATGTCGTTGTAACAGACATGTCGTTATATCAGTCAGGTCGATGTAGTAGACACGTATGTCATGTCATTGTAACAGTCATATCAATGTAACAGCCATGTCAATGTAACAGTCATTTCGTTGTAATAGTCATCTTGTTGTAACAGTCACGTATGGCATGTGGTTTTATCAGAGACGTATGGTATGTCGTTGTAACAGAAATGTCGTTGTATCAGTCATGTCGATGTAGTAGACACGTATGGCATGTCATTGTAAGAGGCATGTCAATGTAACAGTCATGTCAATGTAACAGTCATTTCGTTGTAATAGTCATCTCGTTGTAACAGTCACGTATGTCATGTCGTTTTATCAGAGACGTATGGTATGTCGTTGTAACAGACATGTCGTTGTATCATTCATGTCGATGTAGTAGACACGTATGTCATGTCATTGTAACAGTCATGTCAATGTAACAGTCATGACAATGTAACAGTCATGACAATGTAACAGTCATTTCGTTGTAATAGTCATCTGGTTGTAACAGTCACGTATGTCATGTCATTGTAACAGTCATGTCAATGTAACAGTAATTTCATTGTAATAGTCATCTCGTTGTAACAGTCACGTATGTCATGTCGTTTTATCAGAGACGTATGGTATGTCGTTGTAACAGACATGTCGTTGTATCATTCATGTCGATGTAGTAGACACGTATGTCATGTCATTGTAACAGTCATGTCAATGTAACAGTCATTTCGTTGTAATAGTCATCTCGATGTAACAGACACGTATGTCATGTCATTGTAACAGTCATGTCAATGTAACAGTAATTTCATTGTAATAGTCATCTCGTTGTAACAGTCACGTATGTCATGTCGTTTTATCAGAGACGTATGGTATGTCGTTGTAACAGACATGTCGTTGTATCATTCATATCGATGTAGTAGACACGTATGTCATGTCATTGTAACAGTCATGTCAATGTAACAGTCATTTCGTTGTAATAGTCATCTCGATGTAACAGACACGTATGTCATGTCATTGTAACAGTCATGTCAATGTAACAGTAATTTCATTGTAATAGTCATCTCGTTGTAACAGTCACGTATGTCATGTCGTTTTATCAGAGACGTATGGTATGTCGTTGTAACAGACATGTCGTTGTATCAGTCATGTCGATGTAGTAGACACGTATGTCATGTCGTTGTAACAGACACGTATGGTATGTCGTTGTAACAGACATGTCATTGTATCAGGCATGTCGATGTAGTAGACACGTATGTCATGTCATTGTAACAGTCATGTCAATGTAACAGTCATGACAATGTAACAGTCATGACAATGTAACAGTCATTTCGTTGTAATAGTCATCTGGTTGTAACAGTCACGTATGTCATGTCGTTTTATCAGAGACGTATGGTATATCGTTGTAACAGACATGTCGTTGTATCAGTCATGTCGATGTAGTAGACACGTATGTAATGTCATTGTAACAGTCATGTCAATGTAACAGTCATGTCAATGTAACAGTCATTTCGTTGTAATAGTCATCTCGTTGTAACAGTCACGTATGTTATGTCGTTTGTCAGAGACGTATGGTATGACGTTGTAACAGACATGTCGTTGTATCAGGCATGCCGATGTAGTAGACACGTATGTCATGTCATTGTAACAGTCATGTCAATGTAACAGTCATTTCGTTGTAATAGTCATCTCGTTGTAACAGACACGTATGTCATGTCGTTTTATCAGACACGTATGGTATGTCGTTGTAACAGACATGTCGTTGTATCAGTCATGTCGATGTAGTAGACACGTATGTCATGTCATTGTAACAGTCATGTCAATGTAACGGTCATGTCAATGTAACAGTCATTTCGTTGTAATAGTCATCTCGTTGTAACAGTCACGTATGTCATGTCGTTTTATCAGACACGTATGGTATGTCGTTGTAACAGGAATGTCGTTGTATCAGTCATGTCGATGTAGTAGACACGTATGGCATGTCATTGTAACAGTCATGTCAATGTAACAGTCATGTCAATGTAACAGTCATTTCGTTGTAATAGTCAGCTCGTTGTAACAGTCACGTATGTCATGTAGTTTTATCAGAGACGTATGGTATGTCGTTGTAACAGACATGTCGTTGTATCAGTCATGTCGATGTAGTAGACACGTATGTCATGTCATTGTAACAGTCATGCCAATGTAACAGTCATTTCGTTGTAATAGTCATCTCGTTGTAACAGACACGTATGTCATGTAGTTGTAACAGACACGTATGTCATGTCGTTTATCAGAGACGTATGGTATGTCGTTGTAACAGACATGTCCATGTATCAGTCATATCGATGTAGTAGACACGTATGTCATGTCATTGTAACAGTCATGTCAGTGTAACAGTCATGTCAATGTAACACGTGTCAGTTCTGTTGTTAACTGTTTTCCATGTCATGTCGTTGTAGTAGTCATAGGTGTCACACCGTCGTATGTATGTTGTCCAGTGTGACATGATAGTTGTATGTAGATTGTCTAGTGTGTCGTGATCTTCATACAGCCATCACGACACACTAGACAACCTACATACAACTATCATGTCACACTGGACAACATACATACGACGGTGTGACACCTATGACTACTACAACGACATGACATGGAAAACAGTTAACAACAGAACTGACACGTGTTACATTGACATGACTGTTACACTGACATGACTGTTACAATGACATGACATACGTGTCTACTACATCGATATGATGATACATGGACATGTCTGTTACAACGACATACCATACGTCTCTGATAAACGACATGACATACGTGTCTGTTACAACGACATGACATACGTGTCTGTTACAACGAGATGACTATTACAACGAAATGACTGTTACATTGCATGACTGTTACAATGACATGACATACGTGTCTACTACATCGACATGACTGATACAACGACATGTCTGTTACAACGACATACCATACTTCTCTGATAAAACTACATGACATACGTGACTGTTACAACGAGATGACTATTACAACGAAATGACTGTTACATTGACATGACTGTTACATTGACATGACTGTTACAATGACATGCCATACGTGTCTACTACATCGACATGACTGATACAACGACATGTCTGTTACAACGACATACCATACGTGTCTGATAAAACGACATGACATACGTGACTGTTACAACGAGATGACTATTACAACGAAATGACTGTTACATTGACATGACGTACATTGACATGACTGTTACAATGACATGACATACGTGTCTACTACATCGACATGACTGATACAACGACATGACTGTTACAACGACATACCATACGTGTCTGATAAAACGACATGACATACGTGTCTGTTACAACGAGATGACCTATTACAACGAAATGACTGTTACATTGACATGACTGTTACAATGACATGACATACGTGTCTACTACATCGGCATGCCTGATACAACGACATGTCTGTTACAACGTCATACCATACGTCTCTGACAAACGACATAACATACGTGACTGTTACAACGAGATGACTATTACAACGAAATGACTGTTACATTGACATGACTGTTAC
Organism: Megaustenia siamemsis; assembly: GCA_032433765.1. Classification (NCBI taxonomy): domain Eukaryota; kingdom Metazoa; phylum Mollusca; class Gastropoda; order Stylommatophora; family Ariophantidae; genus Megaustenia; species Megaustenia siamemsis. The sequence goes on along the minus strand of JAVIAB010000160.1, from coordinate 21,321,808 downwards.
ATTGACATGACTGTTACAATGACATGACATACGTGTCTACTACATCGACATGACTGATACAACGACATGTCTGTTACAACGATATACCATACGTCTCTGATAAAACGACATGACATACGTGACTGTTACAACCAGATGACTATTACAACGAAATGACTGTTACATGTCATGACTGTTACATTGACATGACTGTTACAATGACATGACATACGTGTCTACTACATCGACATGCCTGATACAATGACATGTCTGTTACAACGACATACCATACGTGTCTGTTACAACGACATGACATACGTGTCTACTACATCGACATGACTGATACAACGACATGTCTGTTACAACGACATACCATACGTCTCTGATAAAACGACATGACATACGTGACTGTTACAACGAGATGACTATTACAATGAAAATACTGTTACATTGACATGACTGTTACAATGACATGACATACGTGTCTGTTACATCGAGATGACTATTACAACGAAATGACTGTTACATGACATGACTGTTACAATGACATGACATACGTGTCTACTACATCGACATGAATGATACAACGACGTGTCTGTTACAACGACAAGCCCATACGTCTCTGATAAAACGACATGACATACGTGACTGTTTACAACGAGATGACTATTACAACGAAATGACTGTTACATTGACATGACTGTTACATTGACATGCCTCTTACAATGACATGCCATACGTGTCTACTACATCGACATGAGTGATACAACGACATGTCTGTTACAACGACATACCATACGTCTCTGATAAAACGACATGCCATACGTGACTGTTACAACGAGATGACTATTACAACGAAATGACTGTTACATTGACATGACTGTTACATTGACATGACTGTTTACAATGACATGACATACGTGTCTACTACATCGACCTGAATGATATAACGACATGTCTGTTACAACGACATACCATACGTCACTGATAAAACAACATGACATACATGTCTGTACAACGAGATGACTATTACAACGAAATGACTGTTACATTGACATGACTGTTTACAATGACATGACATACGTGTCTACTACATCGACATGACTGATACAACGACATGTTGTTACAACGACATACCATACGTGTCTGATAAAACGACATGACATACGTGACTGTTACAACGAGATGACTATTACAACGAAATGACTGTTACATTGACATGACTGTTACAATGACATGACATACGTGTCTATACATCGGCATGCCTGATACAACGACATGTCTGTTACAACGTCATACCATACGTCTCTGACAAACGACATAACATACGTGACTGTTACAACGAGATGACTATTACACGAAATGACTGTTACATTGTCATGACTGTTACATTGACATGACTGTTACAATGACATGACATACGTGTCTACTACATCGACATGCATGATACAATGACATGTCTGTTACAACGACATACCATACGTGTCTGTT
>JAVIAB010000160.1:21192114-21320238 GCA_032433765.1 Megaustenia siamemsis | reverse complement strand
CTTATCTTGGAATGTGATATTGATGCATCTCCCTAACAGCTTTGATGAGTATCTTTCTTGAAATGTGGTATGATGCATCTCCCTAACAGCTTTGATGAGGGTCGTTTCTTTGATGTGAGATTGATGCATCTCTCATATCATCATAAAATCATTAATGCATCTTATTAATGTTTACTAAAATATCATTAATACAACTTATTAATTTCTACTAAAATATCATTAATGCAACTTATTAATGTCTACTAAAATATCATTAATGCAACTTATTAATGTCTATTAAAATTTCATTAATGCAACTTATTAATGTATACTAAAATATCATTAAAACAACTTATTAATTCTACTAAAATATCATTAATGCAACTTATTAATGTCTACTAAAATATCATTAATGCAACTTATTAACGTCTACTAAAATATCATTAATGCAAATTATTAATAATGGTTACAAAAAATATAATTAACTAGCTTGTAATGCTGTCTACAAAAAAAATCATTAATACACTTGTTTTTATATATATGGCCCTTTTCGTCTTGTCAGACGGTCTAGTGGAGGCTATGCGTATTTTTGAGGTATTGTTTTTGCCGAACAGCTTCTCTCGTGGCTAATTCTACCAATGTTTGACAAACACACGCGGTCACATAAATGAACAGGTCAGGCTCGCTGGTCCACAGGGTTTACCATCCTTTTTCATGAGTCTCTTCTCTTCTAAGTCCTGTCTTAGAACAGTCTCAAATGTTGTTATACCGTTCCTTATACGTGCTCTCCATGATGTGCGATCACTTGCCAGATGTTGCCAGTCGTTTTCACAGATGGAGAAGTCTTTCAGAGATGATTTACAGATATCTCTATATCGTAGTTTAGGTCTGCCGATTTGTCGTTTTCCGTGTTTTAGCTCGCCATATAGTATTTGCCTAGGAATGCGTTTCTTCCATCCGTTTGGACATGCCCCAGCCATCTTAGCCTTCGACATCTGAGCATCACATGATTGTTGGTGTCTTAGCACGTTGCAGGACAGTTAAGTTGGTTATTTTGTCCTGCCATTGATGTGCATTATTTTGCGGAGACATCGCATGTGGAAGACATTTAGTCTTTTTTCCTGGTTTTGAGTATGTTGTCCATACAACTTGTTAGTAATGCCTTCTAAATATCATCAACAAAATGTATTAATGATTACTAAAATATGATAATACACACAAAAATAATAATCCTAAAAATGCATATTTTACTGGAACCATTCTTTAAAAAAAGCTCAGTGGTTAATGAACTGGGCTACAAAGGACAAGGGTAGGGTTCGATCCCAATCGGCGGCTTCCGGGTTCACCCAGCCTTAAATGGGTACCGGATTTTTTTCTGGAAAGTAAAGCAGCACGGGCGTAATACCGACCACATCACCCCAAAAAATCATGTGCTGAAGGTCTGTAAAATATAGGGTCACTAACACCATATTTCCCTATACGCAATTGGCGTGACGGGGGTATTTTACTTTTTTTTTTTTTTATTCTTTAAAAAAAAAAAAACTGATGCTGCAGTGGCAAAAGTGATGGTCCGCTCGCTACATGACCTAAAGGGTCCGGATTTGATACGGCAGGTTTTTTTTTTTTTTTTTTTTTTTTTTTATTTTTTTTTAGCCGTATTACAAGACGCCCAGAATTTTACTTCTTTGCTTTCTCTTCTTCATTGTTCTATCACGTTGGGGATTGTTTATATCGCTTCAGGGACAATAAGTTCACAGTGATTCGGATCTACTCTAAAAACAGAAATTCTTGTCTTTCTGAAAATGTCTTGAAAATAAATTGTACATGTTGAAGAATGCGTTTACGTGGCTTCCAGAGATTGATCACAGGGGAACTGAGTCAGAATGCTAATTTGTCACAAGCAAAAGGTCGGAATGTGCATGCCAAACCGGCTAAAGGTGCATCTATTTCTTCTTCTTCCTTTTCTTCCTCTTCTTCCTTTTCTTCTTCTTCTTCCTTTTATCCTCTTCTTCCTTTTCTTCTTCTTCTTCCTTTCCTCCCTGTGGAACATAGGTCTTCAACAAACACTTTTCAAGCCGTTCTGCTTTGGTCATTCTTTTAAGATCATTTCATGTCTTCCCCATCATCTTCATCTCCGCTTTCATCTGTCTTCTCCAGATGTATTTTGGTCTTCCTCTGTATCTCCTCCCACGGGGATTCCAAAAAACGTATTGTCCTGTAGTACATTCAGCAGACTTTCACTGTTTCCTATTGAGCGCTATCGTCGTCTTTATCTCTTTGTCCACTAGTATTTGACGGGTACTTTTTCTTAATTGATGTCTTGAAACCACCTTCTCTTGGTCTGCCCCTGATGTGTCGACCATGAACCATACCTTCCAGTATTGTTCTTTTCCAGCCCGCTTGGTCTTTTGACGTGACCATAGTATTTTAATACAAAGGACAAGAGGTAGGGTTCAATCCCAACCGACGGCTCCAATTCACCCAGCCTTTAATGGGCACCGGATTTTTTTCTGGTAAAGTAAAGCAGCACGGTTGTAATACCGACCACATTACCCCAAAAATCATGTGCTGAAGATCTGTAAAATGTATGGTCACTAACACATATTACCTATACACCAGTTGGCGTGACGGGGGTACATTACTTTTGTAGTATTTTAATTTCTTTCTGTAGAATGTTGGTTATAAGAAAAGTTCGTTTTAATGTTTTAAGTCTTTTAATATATTTCCATTGTTATTTTTCATTTTCCAGGTATCTTACGGATTTTTCTGCAGCATTTTGTTTCCAAGATTTTCTTCTTGGCTGTTTGCGAAGTTGTCCATGATTTACAACCGCATGTTGCTATCGCGAAGATAAAGGTCCTCATTCATTTTATTTTATTTTAATTGATCATCAAATGGACAAATAAAACAATCTTAGAATAACATGATTTCGCAGCTAATCTGATTTCCTGAGATGAACACACTAGAACGTCCAAGATAAGACAAATTGATTTTCACTTCGTAAGTCAATCTTCGCCTGACGTCCAGTTCCACTGGCACGGGCGGTTGAGCAACTATGGATTTCAATTCGTTTGCAGTGATACCTGGGCCTTCGACTAACCATAACCAATGAATCGTATTCCAACTCCGGCTTGTTGCAGGAGCTACTGAGTTAAGTGCAGTGTGCACATCGTGAGCTGTGTGTTTCATCCGTTTTGATCATTTTTTTCGATATTCCAATTGATTACGATGGACGATGATATCGTATGACATGGAACAGTTAGCTGTGTTCACTTTCTGTGCGGTTTTGCCTCATATTTTGGCGTGTGCTGAGACTGCTATGATGAGGACTACATCTACCTTTCTTTGTTTAGGAGATGAGATATTAATTCGGATGATTCCACTGGCACGGGCGGTTGAGCAATTATGGATTTAATTCGTTTGCAGTGATACCGGGGCCTTCCAAAACCATAACCATAAACCATAAACCGGGAACAATAAACTAATATATATAATATGGGGATTATAATTAATTATTATTAATTAATTATTACATAATAATTATATAATATTGGGGATTGTTTAATTTAATTATAAAAATAAATTAATAATAATAATATATATTATTATAATTATATTATCATACATTATATTACATATATATTATGTTGATGATATTATGTTGATGATATTTTAGTAGGCATTACTAATAAGTTGTTAATTATTATATAATACACTTAGCATATACGCAGATGATCTGGCGTTATGGGCTCGCGAGGAAAGTATATCGGTGGCTGGAACCAGGATGCAAGATGCCCTAGGTGAACTTGAAAAATGGACGAACACCTGGTTCTTACCAATCAACGAAAAAAAAACTACAAATACAATTTTCATGAAACAACGAATGATTTTCAATTATCATGAAACACACTCTCTGCAAACTTGAAGATAAAAGACCATACACTCCCTATTGACCCAAATCCCACACATCTTGGCGTCACCATGAATCGCAGAATGACTTGAAAAATCAGACAGACAGAGCAAGGAAAAAGCCAGAAAACGAACAAATATTATGAAGAATTTGGCAGGAGCGGACTGGGGGGGGGGGGGGGGGCAGACATCAATATTTTGAAAAGGCTATACGTAGGAAGGGTCAGACTAGTTCTAGAGTATGGAGTCACAGCCTGGGCTATGGCTTCCAAATCACACCTTAGCAAAATTAACAGAACACAGAAACCAAGCTGCCCGTATCATCACTGGTGCTATGAAGACTACACTATCAAGACCCTAGAAAGAGTAACAGGTTTACAACCCTTAGATTACAGACGGGTCACTAAAGTATTGCAACAAGCGGAGAAATATAGAAGGCTCATTAGCCACTCATGCACCAAAGAATAATTGGTTCCGAAATTGTACGACTAAAGAGGAGCAACTTAGCTGCAAATGCCAATGACCTAACTACTGGAGACCCAGTACTTTCCCAAACAATATTGAAACCCTTGGGCCCATCTGATATGACTCCTCATGGAAAACATAAAAATACCAGAACTTAAGGAAAATATAACAGGAATCATGAAAAAAAAGCACCCAATCAGACACAGAAAGAAAAACACGTAGCAGAAAACACATACACGATACCTACCCACAGGACTCTTGGTCCCACATATACACAGATGGCTCTGTGCAAAAATGGCTACTCAACACAAAAATAACATGCACAATAAATGGGTGATTCTGACTGATGCGCTGTCAGTACTATTAGCTCTAAAAAGCCCCAAGAACAATGAACTAGATGACTTGAGAACAACCCTGGACCAACTATGCAATAACTTCCAGAGAGCAGTCATTCAGTGGATGCCATCACACTGTAATATACACGGGAACGAACGTGCAGACAAATTAGCTAAAGAGGGAGGGAGATTACCTCAAGAGAACCATCCGCTCGGTTATGATGAAGCCAAATCCATCCTCAAAGGTCAGTTCCATAAAAAAATGGAAACGAGAACACCCAAAGCATAACAAGAGTGACGGATACCACCAACTATCAAGGAGGGATCAAGTCAACATACGTCGCCTACGCACTGGCCACAATAGAATGAGAAATCACATGTTCACCAAAATCAAAATAGGTACGACCAGTCTATGCCACTGTACACTGGACAATATGACTACAAAATATGTTCTACAGGATTGCCCCCAGTACACAGACCTAAGAAGAGCAACGTGGTCCACGCTCACCTCCCTGGAAGTAAAACTATAAGGGGCAATCGATTCGCTTAAACAGACAGCTGACTTCATGAGAGAGTCTGGAATCCTACTCTGATTGAGTCTTGATCGCAGAGAGAGAGGTATATTATTATATATTAATTAGCAATAAATATTTTTGTAATTAGGCCTTCGACTAACCATAACAATGAATCATATTCCAAGTCCGACTTGTTGCAGGAGCTACTGAGTTAAGTTGCTCTGTGCACACCGTGAGCTGTGTGTCTCATCCGTTTTGATCATGTTCGATATTCCAATTGTTTACGATGAATGATGATATCGTATGACAGGGAACAGTTAGTTGTGTTCACTTTCTGCGCGGTTTTGCCTTATATCTTTTGGCGTGTGCTGAGACTGCTACGATGAGGACTACAGTTACTTTCTTTGTTTAGGAGATGAGACATTAGCAGGAGCTACTGAGTTAAGTGCTCTGTGCACACCGTGAGCTGTGTGTCTCATCGTTTGATCATGTTTCGATATTCCAATTGTTTACGATGAATGATGATATCGTATGACAGGAACAGTTAGTTGTGTTCACTTTCTGCGCGGTTTTGCCTTATATCTTTTGGCGTGTGCTGAGACTGCTACGATGAGGACTACAGTTACTTTCTTTGTTTAGGAGATGAGACATTAGTTCGGATGATTACGCTGGCACGGGCGGTTGAGCAATTATGGATTTTAATTCGTTTGCAGTGATACCGGCGCTTTCCATAACCAAATAAACTAATAGAATTTATCGACACAATCAAATTAGACGAAAACTCAATTTAAAAAAATACATCTTCATAATTTACGTACTTCACCTACTTAGAAAGCAAAATCTTAGAATTGAAAGCACAGCTAAAATGATGCCCCGTATTGCGTTGTCATCAAGTGACTTCTTGAACAAACTTGCACGTATTTTGAGATCAAACACACGACACTCAGACTGGTCAACTCTTGTGCTAACCCGTGCTATCATGGATGAGAGAGGTGAAAATCCGCTTAAGATCTAGAAAAAAGTGACTTTAGTTTAGTTTAGTTTAGTTTAGTTTAGTTTAGTTTAGTTTAGTTTAGTTTAGTTTAGTTTAGTTTAGTTTAGTTTAGTTTAGTTAGTCGTCAGGGCATCCACAATGCACATCGAACAAGTTCATAAGTGCTCAGATCTCTTTCTGAAAAAAAAAATCTCTTTCGAAGAATATCCATCTATTTGTTGAGACTAAGGACGTCGGTGTCGAGTTGGTTGACAACTCTTCTTCGGATTCCTGCCTAGCGCTGTCGACTGGCATCTCCCACCTTGACTTGATATTCGTGAGGTCTGTTCAAGGCTGCGGATTCAGTGTAATTTTCTGAGTCGTTTTTTTCGTCCTGCGTGCCTGAAGGCACATTCAGAATATTACAGTGGCCCATTGTCCTTCCGCAATCAACATTAGCCAAACTGGCAAACCTCTCAGCACGTACATTGCCTCTTACACCCGCGTGTCCTGGCACGTAAATGAAGAAAACACTTTTTAGAATAGACCTCCCCAAATACTCTAACCACTGTCATCGAGGACTGCCAGATGCGATCTTTCTGAGCCTACTCACTGAGTAACTGAGGAAACACAACATGTGTATAAGGCTGTATCTCAAACCAGGCTAATGCTTTTATCATCATCATCATCATCAAGTACCGGGCCTGCTGGCGTAGGTGATCATGTCTCTCAACAATTTCCGATCTCGACATTTATTTATCATTTCTGTTGTTGACCTTCTGCCAAGCCATTCTCTTAAGCTGTCTATTATTTTTTCTCTTTGCTTCCCTCTATTTCTTCGTCCCTCAATTTTCCCCGTTGTTACAATATATTCCAGTTGTTCTCTTCTCATTACATGGCCAAAAAATGTTGATTGTTTCTTCCTAATATTGTAAATTAGCTCTCTTTTTTGCTTTGACTTCTTTCAGAATATTTCATTACTCTTCTTAGCTGTCCATTGTATTCTCAACATTCTTCTGTAAAATCACATTTCAACAGAATCCAGTGATTTTCTTGTCTGTTGTCCTATTGTCCATGATTCACATCCATATATTAGTACTGATTTCCAGTGAACCTTTTCTGTTTATTTGTTTGTTTTTATTGATATTTTAAGGATCACGTGATTGTACGCGCTTTATATTTGATGTAAATCACGTTGCTTCTTTTAATTCATCGCATTTTGTTACAATTTCCTTATTTGATCACGATACTCATCCTTGTTGTTGATTGCACTATTGAACGCGTGACAAAATGGCAGTTTGTTTACGCCGATCTGTCGTCAAGGACGTGTAATTTATTTAATTGTGGAAGGCTCTCAGTGTATCCGCGTGCTGTAGAGATATTTACTGGATTTGGCCAGTTTATAACGTGGAAACGGGTTCTGGACCGTGCTACTGAGTAAGTGCACGTGCGTCTGGACCATCCACAGCATCGACGTTCAGCGACAATATCATCTAATTCTATGACGACAGTAAGTGTATGTATTCAGATGCAGTCCAAACGACATCATCGAAGAAGGAAAACACGACAGGGCAAGCGTGGTGGCATTAAACTTTTGAAGTGTAAGAAGCTGGGCCTAAAGTATGTGCGCGCTACTTATTGGAATTGTGGGTCCACAAATCAACGACGGCCCATTCTTGATAAGCAACTGTGCGGCGCCGATATAATGGTTTTACAAGAAACTCTTCTTGGTGACAGGACAGTAAGTTCTCCTGGCTTTCATTGTTTTTACAATAGACGACACCTTGGGCAGACCATCCTTGTGCGCAACAATATGGTGGCAGCTGAGGTTGATATGTCTGCGTGGAACAATGCAGAATTGCAGGTACATGCGGTTAGGGTGCAGACCTCAGTTCATTTCGTGATTGTTAATGTGTATGCCTGTAATGGGAAGGTGAACACACAACAATGGCAGAATCTCTTCGAGTTCGATGAAGAGAACGTCATTTTCTGCGGAGACTTAATGCTAGAGGAAACCAGTGGGGTAACGTCATAACCAACAAGCAGGGAGAAGACCTAGAGAACGCACTGATATCGGCCGATATAGTGTGCTTGAATGATGGCAGGGCAACAAGAATGGCCACTCGAACAGGGGACTCTGATAGTGTCATAGACCTGGCACTGGTGTCTTCCACCTTCGCACCGGTTTGCAGGTGGAGTGCACTGGGGTTCCACGGAAGTGATCACTATCCATGTGTCCTCCTAATTGATAAAAGCAGAAATAGAAGCCAGAAAAGAAAGCTCCACACATTCAACTACGAGAAACAGACCAGGACGTCATTAGCAAAATCAGGCATAGGAAACAGAGCGCCCCTCGTAGGAGGCAAGAGAGATGGACGCAGCCACCCTGATGGAACGAAGTTGTCGAGGAAGCTGGCGGAGCAAGAGACAAACGGCCAAGACATGGCAGAAAGCCAGAAGGAATGAAAGAACACAACCTGTGCTCTTAAAGCGTCTCAAAATAGAGGTCGACCAAAAAATAATGCACTTTAAACTATGCGCTAAGCAGGCTAAAGATGCAAAATGGGATGACTTATGTAAAAATGTGTCCTCAGAAAAATCGCTCGCCACATTCTGGCGCCTTCATCAGTGCATGAATGGCACACCACGACACAGAGGCATACCAGACTTTCAGAGCACAGGTCGGATATGGCACAAATCTGATGAGAGCAAAGGGAAGGCCCTGCTTGCCCGCTACATTGAGCTGACGGACCAAAGAAATGAGGCTCTGTAAGAATGAGGATACGGGGATCGCTGTCAAAATTGTGTAAGGATGTAGGGCTGGAAGAAGATCTCACAATCACAACCGATACCATTCGCACGACACTTAAAAGGTCACACAACACTGCTCCTGGTCCAGATGGTGTTCGGTACGATGAGATAGGCGATTTAGCTGACGACGACTTGACAAAAATGGCCAATGATTTTAATGCCAGTATTCGGAGTGGCCAGATTAAGGAGGAGTGGCTACACAGCTACTTATACCGCTACCGAAGCCAAACAAAGACCATTCTCAGATCAGTGCCTACAGAATCATCACAATGCAGAACACTGCGGGCAAGCTGCTGGAGAAAATAGTTGCCCGTGTCCTCACCTGTCACCTTGAACAGAAACGCGCATTCCCACCCACACTCGGAGGTTATAGATATAACAAAGAGACATTGCTCAATGCGGCAGTCTTCGCTTATGACGTCTTCGAAGGCTTCCACAGACGAGAGGAGATATGTGCTGCTGCTATAGATCTGGAGGATGCATACAACAGGGTACCATTTGAATATCTCATGCATATGCTCCTCAAACTGGCGGCACACCCCTTCCTCATTAGATGGATCGCCGCGACACTGTTTCAGAGAAAGGTGATACTCAGATGTGGAAGTTGGTCTTCCGAGCCAATATCCATTTGTCCAGGGCTGCCACAAGGCTCATCATTGTCACCAGTTCTATTTAACGTGTACACAATAACGATCACGGAACAACAGCTGGATGGGAGGGGAAGAACTATGACTTTTGTTGATGATATTCTGGTATATCGACAGGGAAGAGACAGACGGGGAATCGCCTCCACAATGCAAGACGAACTCGATCGCATTTCTTCCTGGTGTGGGGTTTCAGGTGCCTTGGTTAATCCTAATAAAGCATCAGTTTCATGGTTCTCCCTTAACAATCATATCGTTAATACGACCACACCGGTAGTACGAATGGAGCTGATGAGGTGACCAGGGACAAGTTGATGACATACCTCGGAGTTAAGTTTGATCGCAGTCTGTGTGTTCGGGACCACGTCGACCATGTGATAACAAAATCCGCAAAGGATTAGCCGCTTTGAAGGTCATGGCAGCTGCCAACATCGAGCAAAGGCTACTTACTCTTCTGTTCCAGGGATTGGTCCTCGCACCACTCGAGTATGCCCTGGCAATTCTTACTGTCAGTATGATTCAAATTGACAGGCTGGAGAAAATACAGAATGAAGCTATGCGCATTATCTTGGGGTGTACGAGGGATACTCCCTGAGTAGCAATGAGGTATCTTCTTGACTTTCCATCCATGGATGCCAGAATCAAGACCTGGAGGGCACAAGCATACCTGAAGATTAGTGCAGATAAAGAGCATCAATTGCGTCATAGGCTCAAGACAGGGAAAGGTGCCAGGCTGAAAGAGGCAAATCATGGGTGGGCCGAGCAGAAGATGTCATCAAACAGGTCTGTGGGCTTACCCATAACAACGTTGGTGAGGAGTGGATACCTGTTGCCAACGTCATTCAAGGGGACATTCTCGTGTATTGTCAAACTCGACAGAAAAGTAGGGAACAGAACTCAGTCGTGGTCAATGCGGAGGTCAACGGTCTCATCTGCGACAACACCGATGAGAAAGATGCAGTAATCTATACAGACGGATCTGTAAGACGACACCAAAGAAGTGCATGGTCATTTACAGCACGCTCGGCAGGCACAGTAGTTAAAGAAGACAGTGGTGCATACGTCATGACCACGAGCATCATGACGATGGAGGTGATGGCAGTGACCAGGACATTCAACTGGTTACACAAGACTACACCAATGCTTGTATACTGAGTGATTAGATGAGCATATATAAAAAAAGTGGAGGCGGGCTCTGTACGCATGCAATTATTAGAGTCATAGCAGAAGTCAAAAATACGTAAGGTCACCTTTGTCTATGTCCCTGGACATGCGGGAGTACGGGGAAATAAAAGAGCGGACAGGTTGGCTAGCTGTGCTGTCGTTGAGGACGGGTAACCAGTGGATCGGGCGGGCATCATCAGTGCACTCCGAGATGTGGGAAGAGCACAGGACTTCGATCACACAAATCAACGTCACTGCTTTGATGAAAAAGATGGGAGTTAAGATGGGCACAGCCATAAATGAGAAACTTAGTGGCCGTGTAAGAAGACTTATCAACCACATAGAACTGGAGTCGTCAGTCGCTGGACACTGCGTAACTTGCTGAGGAGGGAATCTGAGCACCTATGGACATGTTCGGAGTGCAATGATATTGACCCGCAAAGAACTCAATAACTCAATTGTTAGAGGGAAGAATAGTTAGAGGAAGAAATAGTTAGAGAAAGGAATAGTTAGATTGGGGAATAGTTAGAGTGAGGAATAGTTAGAGGAAGAAATAGTTAGAGAAAGGATAGTTAGAGTAAGGAATAGTTAGAGGGAGGAATAGTTAGAGTGTGGAATAGTTAGAGTGAGGAATAATTAGAGTGAGGAGTAGTTAGAGGAAGGAATATTTAGAGGAGGAATAGCTAGAGGAAGAAATAGTTAGACGAAGACATAGTTAGAGGAGAGGAATAGTTAGAGGAGGGAATATGTAGTGAGAGGAATAGTTAGAGGGAGGAATAGTTAGAGAGAGGAATAGTTAGTTTAGGGAATAGTTAGAGTGAGGAATAGTTAGAGAAAGGAATATTCAGAGGGAGGAATAGTTAGAGGGAGGAATAGTTAGTGGCAGGAATAGTTAGAGGGAGAAATAGTTAGAGAGGGGAATAGTTAGATTGGGGATTAGTTAGTTGAAGAAATAGTTAGAGGGAGGAATAGTTAGAGGGGGGGAATATTTAGTGAGAGGAATAGTTAGAGGGAGGAATAGTTAGATGGGGATAGTTAGAGTGAGGAATAGTTAGAGAAAGGAATATTCAGAGGAAGGAATAGTTAGAGGGAGGAATAGTTAGTGGGAGGAATAATTAGAGAACGGAATATTCAGAGGAGGAATAGTTAGAGAAAGGAATAGTTAGAGGGAGGAATAGTTAGAGGAAGGTGTAGTTAGAGAGAAACAGAGATAATTTATTCCGTATAATATTATAGATACGATTTTGGTATTATTATTGGTAGTATCATTGCAAACCCTGGTATCACTGCAACCGAATTAAAATACATAACTGCTCAACCGCCCGTGCCAGTGAATCATCCGAATTAAAACTCATCACATTAAAGGATTCAAAGAAAGAAAGGCAGCTGCAGTCCCAATCATAGCAGTTACAGCACGCGCCAAAAGACATAGACGAAGCGGCACCGAAAGTGAACGCAGCTGAACTGTCCTTCGTCACGCGATTTCATCATTCATCGTAAGCAATCGGGATATCGAAACACGATATGGATGAAAAAAAACACAGCTCACTGTGTGCACAAAGCACTAAACACAGTAGCTCAGCCAGAAAGCCAGACTTGGAATATTTTTTTTTTTTTCGTTCGCCAGCTTTCAGCTCTGACGAAGTTCCTAGAGACTAGAACTGAATTGTGCGTGTTAATCCATTTTTCCCTGGCAGCCATATGCACCGGGTCCCTCGCCGCACAGGCAGATAACTCCGACTTCGGAGGTACTCATATTTTTTCCGTCGTTGAGTAATTGGCATTTCAAGCCGGGCCTCGCTGCTGAGACCAGAGGTGTTTGCCGCAGAGAGAAATCATAAATAAAAATCCCAACCGGCGTAGCCGGGATTTGAACCCACAACCTCTCTGTCTCGAGAGAATATGAGGAAACTGCAACAAGAAACATTTTTCAGACTGAGCTTCAATGGTTCCCTCCGTCTATCCTCCATATTGACCGGAAGTCCGATTTTGGTAACAAGTAAAGAGGTTTTAATGTTGCGGAGAAATGGTCGTTTTAAGCCAGCAAGCACATCATTTGTTGTCGCTGATGATTAAACCATTATATGAAACACAACTTAACAGTTGGTGGTGGAGCGGGGGTAGGGAGTGGTAGGCAGTCTAGAGGTACGATGTCGGCAGCAGGACAGTAAAGACCTGGGTTCAGAGCCCACCTGAAGTGGTGTTGCTTTAAAAAAAAAAAAAAACTGGAAGAATTAATCCGCGATGTCTTTATGACGTTACCTTCCCCTGATCTCTTATGTAGTGAGATCCGATGTCTAACCCTCTCGGATAACGACAATAAAAAGGGGATCTCGTGTGCACTTGCGCACGTTAAAGAGCCCTTAATTGTTACAATCGAACATAATAGACCATAAATATGGCCGCTGCCCGGGCAAAGTTGTCAGCAGAAACCTACCCACACCATGCATCCCAGGTCGTGTTACGGAGTTCGTGCACGTGGGCCAGGATTCTCCTTGGATTTTCTCAAGGGTGGGATATCGTAGCACCTATGGGTTTGTCCGGTGTGCAGTGATGATGATCCTACCAACAAACAAACAGATCAAACAACTCAACAATTATTTCCTAAACAAAATTATAATTGTAATTGTATTTTATCAAGCTTTGATACTTGTAGAATTTGCTGCGACTTTCTTCACCATGTGCACTAAATGGATGACGAGTCACTCCCAGAGTTCTGTTTGAAGGACGACTGCGGGTCTGTGAAGAAAGGATCAAAGAATGATAGAGCAGTTTAGTGGCGTTTAATCCTGTCAAATTTAATTTTAATTTTTCTTGTTTTTATAATTAAACAATTTTTTAATAAGTCTTTAAAACTACATGTGATTTGTTGACTTTATATGTCAGTTTGGTGCATGGTTCGATCGTAGATAATTAGGGATTTGACTAAATAACATCAGAAAAAAACATCAGAATCAAATAAAGAAAGATTGTTATCAGTATCTTACAAGAAATAATAAATTATTAAATGTTAACGACATATACATCTTCTTCTTCTTCATATTCTGAAGCGTTTTTTTTTAAATTAAAATAGCGTTACGTTTAGTGCCTCCAAGGTTTTCTGTAGAATCATGCTGAACGGAGTAACAGATGTAGATAATATTAGGCGCGAAGAACAAGCAAGATTCAGAAAGGGAGAAGCTGGCTTGACCAAATATTAACTCTAAGTATAACACTAGAAGAACATACAGAAAAACAACAATTATTAATCTGCGATTTCAATGATTTAAAAAATAAACAAAAGCGTTTGACAGCATACATAGATTGTCCTTGAGGAAGATCTTGAAACATTGCGAAATATCACAAAAATTACCAACATTATAAAAGACATATATGTAGTGACTATACTTGCACAGTTCGCTCAGAGAAGGGAATGATTGATTGGTTTTGAATTGAAACAGGGGTCAAACAGGGATGCATAAGTAGTATACAAGGGTCCATTTGACCCGTATTTAGGCGCTAAATTAACAAAGATATATAGTAGGCGCGCGGCGCGCCTAATGTAGTAGGCGCAGGGGGAGTTGACCGTGACATTTCGTGGCCGGATGTTGACCGCTAGTCCAGGTGCTCCGTATTTTAAAAATTCCGAATTATTTAAAAAAAACAGTCTCCATCTGATTTCGAACACGGGTCTACGGCGTGCCAGGCCAGACACTTACCACTATGCTACAGGCGATCACAGAATTAGAGGCTGAATGAGACAGGTGAAGCGTGAGGCTTTTGTTGGTACCTGACAGCTAGCTAGTAGTAGAGAAAGATTGACCCGCATTTAGGCGCTAAATTAACAAAGATATATAGGGCGGCACGCGGCGTGCATAAACCGGGCGGCGCAGGGGGAGTTAACCATGACATTTCGTGTCGGGATGCCTGGTGACCGCTCGTTGACCTCTCAACCTCTCGGCGCCATGGGCGGGGTGAGCTCTCGTAGTGGGGGACCTGTTATGATCAAAGACCCTATTTCTCTGTGAAATTTCTCACTTGGGTAACTTAAGCTGGTCTAGCCGTCTAACAGAGAGACAGTAAATTAATGTACTTTTGATATTCTATTACTGTTGTGCTTTTTTTTTTTTTGTAGTGGTTGTAGTAACAGTAGTAGTAGTTAAAGTCGTTATTGAAGTTGTACAACTAGTGTGACTTGTATTTTGTAGAGTTATAACAGACAAGTGGGGGCTATGCCTTTTTTTTTCATGTATAGTAGAGAGATGGTAGAGTCTTATAGTTATTTTTATGCATGACAACTTTAATGTATCTATAAAATTCATTTTGAAATTAATGGAAACATACAACTTACTCAGGGCTTGGCCAACTAACAGCAACGGTCTTGCTAATATATTTAACCCGTGGAAACATCAGCATCATGAGACTTATTAATGTCCAAATTGACCGCTTGTTCATAAACACGGAGACGACAGCGATGATGACTTTAACGGGTACACAATCAAAGATCCTGTGGTTTTGTTTTAGTCGATGACAACTTTTGAAATAGTAGCTGACAACTTTTGTATTAGCAGATGACAGCTTTCAATGACTGTTTACATGCTATGTCATTGTAGCAGTCATGTATGTCATGTCGATGTAGTAGACACGTATGTCATGTCATTGTAACAGTCATGTCAATGTAACAGTTATTTCGTTGTAATAGTCATCTCGTTGTAACAGTCACGGGTGTCATGTCGTTTTATCAGATACGTATGGTATGTCGTTGTAACAGTCATTTCGTTGTAATAGTCATCTCGTTGTAAACAGACACGTATGTCATGTCGTTTTATCAGAGACGTATGATATGTCGTTGTAACAGACATGTCGTTGTATCAGTCATATCGATGTAGTAGACACGTATGTCATGTCATTGTAACAGTCATGTCAATGTAACAGTCATGTCAATGTAACAGTCATTTCGTTGTAATAGTCATCTCGTTGTAACAGTCACGTATGTCATGTCGTTTTATCAGACACGTATGGTATGTCGTTGTAACAGACATGTCGTTGTATCAGGCATGTCGATGTAGTAGACACGTATGTCATGTCATTGTAACAGTCATGTCAATGTAACAGTCATTTCGTTGTAATAGTCATCTCGTTGTAACAGACACGTATGTCATGTCGTTTTATCAGAGACGTATGGTATGTCGTTGTAACAGACATGTCGTTGTATCAGTCATATCGATATAGTAGACACGTATGTCATGTCATTGTAACAGTCATATCAATGTAACAGCCATGTCAATGTAACAGTCATTTCGTTGTAATAGTCATCTCGTTGTAACAGTCACGTATGGCATGTGGTTTTATCAGAGACGTATGGTATGTCGTTGTAACAGAAATGTCGTTGTATCAGTCATGTCGATGTAGTAGACACGTATGGCATGTCATTGTAAGAGGCATGTCAATGTAACAGTCATGTCAATGTAACAGTCATTTCGTTGTAATAGTCATCTCGTTGTAACAGTCACGTATGTCATGTCGTTTTATCAGAGACGTATGGTATGTCGTTGTAACAGACATGTCGTTGTATCATTCATGTCGATGTAGTAGACACGTATGTCATGTCATTGTAACAGTCATGTCAATGTAACAGTCATTTCGTTGTAATAGTCATCTCGATGTAACAGACACGTATGTCATGTCATTGTAACAGTCATGTCAATGTAACAGTAATTTCATTGTAATAGTCATCTCGTTGTAACAGTCACGTATGTCATGTCGTTTTATCAGAGACGTATGGTATGTCGTTGTAACAGACATGTCGTTGTATCATTCATGTCGATGTAGTAGACACGTATGTCATGTCATTGTAACAGTCATGTCAATGTAACAGTTATTTCGTTGTAATAGTCATCTCGATGTAACAGACACGTATGTCATGTCATTGTAACAGTCATGTCAATGTAACAGTAATTTCATTGTAATAGTCATCTCGTTGTAACAGTCACGTATGTCATGTCGTTTTATCAGAGACGTATGGTATGTCGTTGTAACAGACATGTCGTTGTATCAGTCATGTCGATGTAGTAGACACGTATGTCATGTCGTTGTAACAGACACGTTATGGTATGTCGTTGTAACAGACATGTCATTGTATCAGGCATGTCGATGTAGTAGACACGTATGTCATGTCATTGTAACAGTCATGTCAATGTAACAGTCATGACAATGTAACAGTCATGACAATGTAACAGTCATTTCGTTGTAATAGTCATCTGGTTGTAACAGTCACGTATGTCATGTCGTTTTATCAGAGACGTATGGTATATCGTTGTAACAGACATGTCGTTGTATCAGTCATGTCGATGTAGTAGACACGTATGTAATGTCATTGTAACAGTCATGTCAATGTAACAGTCATGTCAATGTAACAGTCATTTCGTTGTAATAGTCATCTCGTTGTAACAGTCACGTATGTTATGTCGTTTGTCAGAGACGTATGGTATGACGTTGTAACAGACATGTCGTTGTATCAGGCATGCCGATGTAGTAGACACGTATGTCATGTCATTGTAACAGTCATGTCAATGTAACAGTCATTTCGTTGTAATAGTCATCTCGTTGTAACAGACACGTATGTCATGTCGTTTTATCAGACACGTATGTATGTCGTTGTAACAGACATGTCGTTGTATCAGTCATGTCGATGTAGTAGACACGTATGTCATGTCATTGTAACAGTCATGTCAATGTAACGGTCATGTCAATGTAACAGTCATTTCGTTGTAATAGTCATCTCGTTGTAACAGTCACGTATGTCATGTCGTTTTATCAGACACGTATGGTATGTCGTTGTAACAGGAATGTCGTTGTATCAGTCATGTCGATGTAGTAGACACGTATGGCATGTCATTGTAACAGTCATGTCAATGTAACAGTCATGTCAATGTAACAGTCATTTCGTTGTAATAGTCAGCTCGTTGTAACAGTCACGTATGTCATGTAGTTTTATCAGAGACGTATGGTATGTCGTTGTAACAGACATGTCGTTGTATCAGTCATGTCGATGTAGTAGACACGTATGTCATGTCATTGTAACAGTCATGCCAATGTAACAGTCATTTCGTTGTAATAGTCATCTCGTTGTAACAGACACGTATGTCATGTCGTTTTATCAGAGACGTATGGTATGTCGTTGTAACAGACATGTCGTTGTATCAGTCATATCGATATAGTAGACACGTATGTCATGTCATTGTAACAGTCATGTCAATGTAACAGTCATGTCAATGTAACAGTCATTTCGTTGTAATAGTCATCTCGTTGTAACAGTCACGTATGTCATGTCGTTTTATCAGACACGTATGGTATGTCGTTGTAACAGACATGTCGTTGTATCAGGCATGTCGATGTAGTAGACACGTATGTCATGTCATTGTAACAGTCATGTCAATGTAACAGTCATGTCAATTTAACAGTCATTTCGTTGTAATAGTCATCTCGTTGTGACAGTCATGTATGTCATGTCGTTTTATCAGAGACGTATGGTATGTCGTTGTAACAGACATGTCGTTGTATCAGTCATGTCGATGTAGTAGACACGTATGTCATATCATTGTAACAGTCATGTCAATGTAACAGTCATTTCGTTGTAATAGTCATCTCTTTGTAACAGACACGTATGTCATGTGGTTTTATCAGACACATATGGTATGTCGTTGTAACAGACATGTCGTTGTATCAGTCATGTCTATGTAGTAGACACGTATGTCATGTCATTGTAACAGGCATGTCAATGTAACAGTCATGTCAATGTAACAGTCATTTCGTTGTAATAGTCATCTCGTTGTAACAGACATGTATGTCATGTCGTTTTATCAGTGACGTATGGTATGTCGTTGTAACAGATATGTCGTTGTATCAGTCATGTCGATGTAGTAGACACGTATGGCATGTCATTGTAAGAGGCATGTCAATGTAACAGTCATGTCAATGTAACAGTCATTTCGTTGTAATAGTCATCTCGTTGTAACAGTCACGTATGGCATGTCGTTTTATCAGAGACGTATGGTATGTCGTTGTAACAGACATGTCGTTGTATCATTCATGTCGATGTAGTAGACACGTATGTCATGTCATTGTAACAGTCATGTCAATGTAACAGTCATTTCGTTGTAATAGTCATCTCGATGTAACAGACACGTATGTCATGTCATTGTAACAGTCATGTCAATGTAACAGTAATTTCATTGTAATAGTCATCTCGTTGTAACAGTCACGTATGTCATGTCGTTTTATCAGAGACGTATGGTATGTCGTTGTAACAGACATGTCGTTGTATCAGTCATGTCGATGTAGTAGACACGTATGTCATGTCGTTGTAACAGACACGTATGGTATGTCGTTGTAACAGACATGTCATTGTATCAGGCATGTCGATGTAGTAGACACGTATGTCATGTCATTGTAACAGTCATGTCAATGTAACAGTCATGACAATGTAACAGTCATTTCGTTGTAATAGTCATCTCGTTGTAATAGTCACGTATGTTATGTCGTTTGTCATAGACGTATGGTATGACGTTGTAACAGACATGTCGTTGTATCAGGCATGCCGATGTAGTAGACACGTATGTCATGTCATTGTAACAGTCATGTCAATGTAACAGTCCTTTCGTTGTAATAGCCATCTCGTTGTAACAGTCACGTATGTCATGTCGTTTTATCTGACACGTATGGTATGTCGTTGTAACAGACATGTCGTTGAATCAGTCATGTCGATGTAGTAGACACGTATGTCATGTCATTGTAACAGTCATGTCAATGTAACAGTCATTTCGTTGTAATAGTCATCTCGTTGTAACAGACATGTATGTCATGTTGTTTTATCAGTGACGTATGGTATGTCGTTGTAACAGACATGTCGTTATATCAGTCAGGTCGATGTAGTAGACACGTATGTCATGTCATTGTAACAGTCATATCAATGTAACAGCCATGTCAATGTAACAGTCATTTCGTTGTAATAGTCATCTTGTTGTAACAGTCACGTATGGCATGTGGTTTTATCAGAGACGTATGGTATGTCGTTGTAACAGAAATGTCGTTGTATCAGTCATGTCGATGTAGTAGACACGTATGGCATGTCATTGTAAGAGGCATGTCAATGTAACAGTCATGTCAATGTAACAGTCATTTCGTTGTAATAGTCATCTCGTTGTAACAGTCACGTATGTCATGTCGTTTTATCAGAGACGTATGGTATGTCGTTGTAACAGACATGTCGTTGTATCATTCATGTCGATGTAGTAGACACGTATGTCATGTCATTGTAACAGTCATGTCAATGTAACAGTCATGACAATGTAACAGTCATGACAATGTAACAGTCATTTCGTTGTAATAGTCATCTGGTTGTAACAGTCACGTATGTCATGTCATTGTAACAGTCATGTCAATGTAACAGTAATTTCATTGTAATAGTCATCTCGTTGTAACAGTCACGTATGTCATGTCGTTTTATCAGAGACGTATGGTATGTCGTTGTAACAGACATGTCGTTGTATCATTCATGTCGATGTAGTAGACACGTATGTCATGTCATTGTAACAGTCATGTCAATGTAACAGTCATTTCGTTGTAATAGTCATCTCGATGTAACAGACACGTATGTCATGTCATTGTAACAGTCATGTCAATGTAACAGTAATTTCATTGTAATAGTCATCTCGTTGTAACAGTCACGTATGTCATGTCGTTTTATCAGAGACGTATGGTATGTCGTTGTAACAGACATGTCGTTGTATCATTCATATCGATGTAGTAGACACGTATGTCATGTCATTGTAACAGTCATGTCAATGTAACAGTCATTTCGTTGTAATAGTCATCTCGATGTAACAGACACGTATGTCATGTCATTGTAACAGTCATGTCAATGTAACAGTAATTTCATTGTAATAGTCATCTCGTTGTAACAGTCACGTATGTCATGTCGTTTTATCAGAGACGTATGGTATGTCGTTGTAACAGACATGTCGTTGTATCAGTCATGTCGATGTAGTAGACACGTATGTCATGTCGTTGTAACAGACACGTATGGTATGTCGTTGTAACAGACATGTCATTGTATCAGGCATGTCGATGTAGTAGACACGTATGTCATGTCATTGTAACAGTCATGTCAATGTAACAGTCATGACAATGTAACAGTCATGACAATGTAACAGTCATTTCGTTGTAATAGTCATCTGGTTGTAACAGTCACGTATGTCATGTCGTTTTATCAGAGACGTATGGTATATCGTTGTAACAGACATGTCGTTGTATCAGTCATGTCGATGTAGTAGACACGTATGTAATGTCATTGTAACAGTCATGTCAATGTAACAGTCATGTCAATGTAACAGTCATTTCGTTGTAATAGTCATCTCGTTGTAACAGTCACGTATGTTATGTCGTTTGTCAGAGACGTATGGTATGACGTTGTAACAGACATGTCGTTGTATCAGGCATGCCGATGTAGTAGACACGTATGTCATGTCATTGTAACAGTCATGTCAATGTAACAGTCATTTCGTTGTAATAGTCATCTCGTTGTAACAGACACGTATGTCATGTCGTTTTATCAGACACGTATGGTATGTCGTTGTAACAGACATGTCGTTGTATCAGTCATGTCGATGTAGTAGACACGTATGTCATGTCATTGTAACAGTCATGTCAATGTAACGGTCATGTCAATGTAACAGTCATTTCGTTGTAATAGTCATCTCGTTGTAACAGTCACGTATGTCATGTCGTTTTATCAGACACGTATGGTATGTCGTTGTAACAGGAATGTCGTTGTATCAGTCATGTCGATGTAGTAGACACGTATGGCATGTCATTGTAACAGTCATGTCAATGTAACAGTCATGTCAATGTAACAGTCATTTCGTTGTAATAGTCAGCTCGTTGTAACAGTCACGTATGTCATGTAGTTTTATCAGAGACGTATGGTATGTCGTTGTAACAGACATGTCGTTGTATCAGTCATGTCGATGTAGTAGACACGTATGTCATGTCATTGTAACAGTCATGCCAATGTAACAGTCATTTCGTTGTAATAGTCATCTCGTTGTAACAGACACGTATGTCATGTAGTTGTAACAGACACGTATGTCATGTCGTTTATCAGAGACGTATGGTATGTCGTTGTAACAGACATGTCCATGTATCAGTCATATCGATGTAGTAGACACGTATGTCATGTCATTGTAACAGTCATGTCAGTGTAACAGTCATGTCAATGTAACACGTGTCAGTTCTGTTGTTAACTGTTTTCCATGTCATGTCGTTGTAGTAGTCATAGGTGTCACACCGTCGTATGTATGTTGTCCAGTGTGACATGATAGTTGTATGTAGATTGTCTAGTGTGTCGTGATCTTCATACAGCCATCACGACACACTAGACAACCTACATACAACTATCATGTCACACTGGACAACATACATACGACGGTGTGACACCTATGACTACTACAACGACATGACATGGAAAACAGTTAACAACAGAACTGACACGTGTTACATTGACATGACTGTTACACTGACATGACTGTTACAATGACATGACATACGTGTCTACTACATCGATATGACTGATACATGGACATGTCTGTTACAACGACATACCATACGTCTCTGATAAACGACATGACATACGTGTCTGTTACAACGACATGACATACGTGTCTGTTACAACGAGATGACTATTACAACGAAATGACTGTTACATTGGCATGACTGTTACAATGACATGACATACGTGTCTACTACATCGACATGACTGATACAACG
This sequence comes from Megaustenia siamemsis, assembly GCA_032433765.1. Taxonomy (NCBI): domain Eukaryota; kingdom Metazoa; phylum Mollusca; class Gastropoda; order Stylommatophora; family Ariophantidae; genus Megaustenia; species Megaustenia siamemsis. The sequence goes on along the minus strand of JAVIAB010000160.1, from coordinate 21,297,638 downwards.
ACATGTCTGTTACAACGACATACCATACTTCTCTGATAAAACTACATGACATACGTGACTGTTACAACGAGATGACTATTACAACGAAATGACTGTTACATTGACATGACTGTTACATTGACATGACTGTTACAATGACATGCCATACGTGTCTACTACATCGACATGACTGATACAACGACATGTCTGTTACAACGACATACCATACGTGTCTGATAAAACGACATGACATACGTGACTGTTACAACGAGATGACTATTACAACGAAATGACTGTTACATTGACATGACCGTTACATTGACATGACTGTTACAATGACATGACATACGTGTCTACTACATCGACATGACTGATACAACGACATGACTGTTACAACGACATACCATACGTGTCTGATAAAACGACATGACATACGTGTCTGTTACAACGAGATGACTATTACAACGAAATGACTGTTACATTGACATGACTGTTACAATGACATGACATACGTGTCTACTACATCGGCATGCCTGATACAACGACATGTCTGTTACAACGTCATACCATACGTCTCTGACAAACGACATAACATACGTGACTGTTACAACGAGATGACTATTACAACGAAATGACTGTTACATTGACATGACTGTTACATTGACATGACTGTTACAATGACATGACATACGTGTCTACTACATCGACATGACTGATACAACGACATGTCTGTTACAACGATATACCATACGTCTCTGATAAAACGACATGACATACGTGACTGTTACAACCAGATGACTATTACAACGAAATGACTGTTACATTGTCATGACTGTTACATTGACATGACTGTTACAATGACATGACATACGTGTCTACTACATCGACATGCCTGATACAATGACATGTCTGTTACAACGACATACCATACGTGTCTGTTACAACGACATGACATACGTGTCTACTACATCGACATGACTGATACAACGACATGTCTGTTACAACGACATACCATACGTCTCTGATAAAACGACATGACATACGTGACTGTTACAACGAGATGACTATTACAATGAAATTACTGTTACATTGACATGACTGTTACAATGACATGACATACGTGTCTGTTACATCGAGATGACTATTACAACGAAATGACTGTTACATTGACATGACTGTTACAATGACATGACATACGTGTCTACTACATCGACATGAATGATACAACGACGTGTCTGTTACAACGACAAGCCATACGTCTCTGATAAAACGACATGACATACGTGACTGTTACAACGAGATGACTATTACAACGAAATGACTGTTACATTGACATGACTGTTACATTGACATGCCTCTTACAATGACATGCCATACGTGTCTACTACATCGACATGAGTGATACAACGACATGTCTGTTACAACGACATACCATACGTCTCTGATAAAACGACATGCCATACGTGACTGTTACAACGAGATGACTATTACAACGAAATGACTGTTACATTGACATGACTGTTACATTGACATGACTGTTACAATGACATGACATACGTGTCTACTACATCGACCTGACTGATATAACGACATGTCTGTTACAACGACATACCATACGTCACTGATAAAACAACATGACATACATGTCTGTTACAACGAGATGACTATTACAACGAAATGACTGTTACATTGACATGACTGTTACAATGACATGACATACGTGTCTACTACATCGACATGACTGATACAACGACATGTCTGTTACAACGACATACCATACGTGTCTGATAAAACGACATGACATACGTGACTGTTACAACGAGATGACTATTACAACGAAATGACTGTTACATTGACATGACTATTACAATGACATGACATACGTGTCTACTACATCGGCATGCCTGATACAACGACATGTCTGTTACAACGTCATACCATACGTCTCTGACAAACGACATAACATACGTGACTGTTACAACGAGATGACTATTACAACGAAATGACTGTTACATTGTCATGACTGTTACATTGACATGACTGTTACAATGACATGACATACGTGTCTACTACATCGACATGCCTGATACAATGACATGTCTGTTACAACGACATACCATACGTGTCTGTTACAACGACATGACATACGTGTCTACTACATCGACATGACTGATACAACGACATGTCTGTTACAACGACACACCATACGTCTCTGATAAAACGACATGACATACGTGACTGTTACAACGAGATGACTATTACAATGAAATTACTGTTACATTGACATGACTGTTACAATGACATGACATACGTGTCTGTTACATCGAGATGACTATTACAACGAAATGACTGTTACATTGACATGACTGTTACAATGACATGACATACGTGTCTACTACATCGACATGAATGATACAACGACATGTCTGTTACAACGACATACCATACGTCTCTGATAAAACGACATGCCATACGTGACTGTCACAACGAGATGACTATTACAACGAAATGACTGTTACATTGACATGACTGTAACATTGACATGCCTCTTACAATGATATGCCATACGTGTCTACTACATCGACATGACTGATACAACGACATGTCTGTTACAACGACATACCATACGTCACTGATAAAACGACATGACATACATGTCTGTTACAACGAGATGACTATTACAACGAAATGACTGTTACATTGACATGACTGTTACAATGACATGACATACGTGTCTACTACATCGACATGAATGATACAACGACATGTCTGTTACAACGACATACCATACGTCTCTGATAAAACGACATGCCATACGTGACTGTTACAACGAGATGACTATTACAACGAAATGACTGTTACATTGACATGACTGTTACATTGACATGCCTCTTACAATGACATGCCATAAGTGTCTACTACATCGACATGACTGATACAACGACATGTCTGTTACAACGACATACCATACGTCACTGATAAAACGACATGACATACATGTCTGTTACAACGAGATGACTATTACAACGAAATGACTGTTACATTGACATGACTGTTACAATGACATGACATACGTGTCTACTACATCGACATGACTGATACAACGACATGTCTGTTACAACGACATACCATACGTCTCTGATAAAACGACATGACATACGTGCCTGTTACAACGAGATGACTATTACAACGAAATGACTGTTACATTGACATGACTGTTACATTGACATGCCTGTTACAATGACATGACATACGTGTCTACTACATAGACATGACTGATACAACGACATGTCTGTTACAACGACATACCATACGTGTCTGATAAAACCACATGACATACGTGTCTGTTACAAAGAGATGACTATTACAACGAAATGACTGTTACATTGACATGACTGTTACAATGATATGACATACGTGTCTACTACATCGACATGACTGATACAACGACATGTCTGTTACAACGACATACCATACGTCTCTGATAAAACGACATGACATACATGACTGTCACAACGAGATGACTATTACAACGAAATGACTGTTACATTGACATGCCTGTTACAATGACATGACATACGTGTCTACTACATCGACATGCCTGATACAACGACATGTCTGTTACAACGACATACCATACGTGTCTGATAAAACGACATGCCATACGTGACTGTTACAACGAGATGACTATTACAACGAAATGACTGTTACATTGACATGACTGTTACATTGACATGACTGTTACAATGACATGACATACGTGTCTACTACATCGATATGACTGATACAACGACATGTCTGTTACAACGACATATCATACGTCTCTGATAAAACGACATGACATACGTGTCTGTTACAACGAGATGACTATTACAACGAAATGACTGTTACAACGACATACCATACGTATCTGATAAAATGACATGACACCCGTGACTGTTACAACGAGATGACTATTACAACGAAATAACTGTTACATTGACATGACTGTTACAATGACATGACATACGTGTCTACTACATCGACATGACATACATGACTGCTACAATGACATAGCATGTAAACAGTCATTGAAAGCTGTCATCTGCTAATACAAAAGTTGTCAGCTATTATTTCAAAAGTTGTCATCGACTAAAACAACACCCACGGGATCTTTGATTGTGTACCCGTTAAAGTCATCATCGCTGTCGTCTCCGTGTTATGAACAAGCGGTCAATTTGGACATTAATAAGTCTCATGATGCTGATGTTTCCACGGGTTAAATATATTAGCAAGACCGTTGCTGTTAGTTGGCCAAGCCCTGAGTAAGTTGTATGTTTCCATTAATTTCAAAATGAATTTTATAGATACATTAAAGTTGTCATGCATAAAAATAACTATAAGACTCTACCATCTCTCTACTATACATGAAAAAAAAAAGCATAGCCCCCACTTGTCTGTTATAACTCTACAAAATACAAGTCACACTAGTTGTACAACTTCAATAACGACTTTAACTACTACTACTATTACTACAACCACTACAAAAAAAAAAAAAAGCACAACAGTAATAGAATATCAAAAGTACATTAATTTACTGTCTCTCTGTTAGACGGCTAGACCAGCTTAAGTTACCCAAGTGAGAAATTTCACAGAGAAATAGGGTCTTTGATCATAACAGGTCCCCCACTACGAGAGCTCACCCCGCCCATGGCGCCGAGAGGTTGAGAGGTCAACGAGCGGTCACCAGGCATCCCGACACGAAATGTCATGGTTAACTCCCCCTGCGCCGCCCGGTTTATGCACGCCGCGTGCCGCCCTATATATCTTTGTTAATTTAGCGCCTAAATGCGGGTCAATCTTTCTCTACTACTAGCTAGCTGTCAGGTACCAACAAAAGCCTCACGCTTCACCTGTCTCATTCAGCCTCTAATTCTGTGATCGCCTGTAGCATAGTGGTAAGTGTCTGGCCTGGCACGCCGTAGACCCGTGTTCGAAATCAGATGGAGACTGTTTTTTTTAAATAATTCGGAATTTTTAAAATACGGAGCACCTGGACTAGCGGTCAACATCCGGCCACGAAATGTCACGGTCAACTCCCCCTGCGCCTACGGTACATTAGGCGCGCCGCGCGCCTACTATATATCTTTGTTAATTTAGCGCCTAAATACGGGTCAAATGGACCCTTGTATACTACTTGCATACTATCATCATTGCTACTTGGAATCGTCACTGATTAAATAATGAGTAAATGTTGCAAAGGCAATAATGGAATTAAATAGTATGATAAGAATCATTTGGAAGATCCAGGTTTTGTAGATGATATAATGCTTCTAAGTGACAATATCAACAAGATTAAAAATGTCACAGATAACTTATCTGTTAAAGAACTTACCTGAAAAAGCGAACACTCAGTGAAAGAAAATAAAAATAAATACTACTGGTGCTGCAAAATCCATAGCTAACTAAGACTGACTGAGACTACTACTGATATAGATCAAGAAGGTGAAACAAAGAAAGAGATCAGACAGCAGGATAGAAAAAGCAGCAACGAATTTTAAAAACGTTGACAAAATATGGAAATAAAAAATACTAAGCAAGAAAACCAAACTTAGAGTATTCAACTCGAATGTATTATCAACACTCACCTATGCATGTGAAAGCTGCAAAACATCAAAAGAGATTTTTAAAAAAAAGAAAGAGAGAAAAAAACTAAATGCTTTTGAAGACAAATGCCTAAAATATACTCGGTGTACAGTGGAATGAATTCAAGACTAATATTAAAATAAGAGAAAAAGTCATGCATCCAAAGATCTCATATACTTGGTGTACAGTGGGATGAATTCAAGACTAATATTAAAATAAGAGAAAAAGTCATGCATCCAAAGATCTCATATACTCGGTGTACAGTGGGATGAATTCAAGACTAATATTAAAATAAGAGAAAAAGTCATGCATCCAAAGATCTCATATACTCGGTGTACAGTGGAATGATTTAAAGACTAATATTGAAATAAGAGAAAAGGTCATGCATTCAAAGATCTCATATACTCTGTGTACAATAGAATGATTTCAAGACTAATATTGAAGTAAGAGAAGTGCAACCAAAGATCTCATCTACAATTAAGGAAATAAATGGGCATATGTCGAACATGGGTTAAGAAGAGACAACAAGAGAATTCTAAAACAAGTTCTTCTATGGGAAACATCAGGTTACAGAAAAATAGGAAAACCTAATGAGACTCTAAAAATAACACTTATAAGAGAAGCAAAGTTGGCAGGCATAGACTCATTAGATAAGATCGACCATCTCTCCCAGAATAGAGATGGGTGGTGACAAACATTACAAGCCCTATGTGACGTTTAATGGTGTGGAAAGGATCAAGAAGGAAGACGTTCAGTGTAAGTTGCCTTGAGCCGTGGTTTACAACCTATGAGGGGTTCAAAAGAATTTTAAAAGGGTTATAACTATAGCGGGAGCCGCAATAGCTCAGTGGTTAGTGAACTGGACTACAAAGGACAAGGGGTAGGGTTCGATCCCAACCGACGGCTTTCGGGTTTACCCAGCCATAAATGGGTACCGGATTTTTTTTCTGGGAAAGTGAAGCGGCACGGGCGTAATACCGACCACATTACCCCAAAAATAATTTGCTGAAGGTCTGTAAAATTTATGGTCACTAACACCATATTCCCTATACGCCACTTGGCGAGACAGGGGTACTTTACTTTTTTTTTTATATAACTAAAGTGCTACTTTGAGATTAAGTAAATGAACTGTGAGATAGACGATGTAAATGGAGGCTGCATCAAAGGAGTGTCTCACACAGTAGTACTAGAAAATAACTTGTGCCACATGATGTTTCTTGTATCTAATAACAGTGAAGATAATAATTGTGAAGATAGTTATAGTTATGGTTAGTCGAAGGCAAAGGTATCACTGCAAACGAATTAAATTCCATAATTGCTCAACCACCCGTGCCAGTGGAATCATCAGAATTAACATTTAATTGAATAATCTAATAACAGTAAGAGTAAAAGTAAAGTACCCCCGTCACGCCAAGTGGCGTATAGAGAAATATGGTGTTAGTGACCCTAATATTTTACAGACCTTCAGGACATGATTTTTGGGTAATGTGGTCGGTATTACGCCCGTGCTGCTTTACTTTACCAGAAAAAAATCCGGTACCCATTTAAGGCTGGGTGAACCCGGAAGCCGTCGGTTGGGATCGAACCCTAACCCTTTTCCTTTGTAGTCCAGTTCACTAACCACTGAGCTATCGCGGCTGCCTAATTGTGAAGGTTAGCAGTCATACTGAATTGTTTCCTTGAGGATTGAAGCGTTTTACGTTTGCATCGCATTTTGCACTTTCGTTGCTATTATGCAACTTGTTTTGACCACGTGACAGTCGATCATCATTGTCATCATCAATGGGGGCCTCGGTAGTCGAGTTGAGAAAACCACCCGACTGGACTACCGACGTTCAGACAACCCGTGTTCGATTCACGCTGGGAGAAGTGTAAGTTGTACTCGTGGTTGGAAAAAAAAAACCCCACGGTCGACCCAGCCGTTGGCAGAAATGGGTACCAGGGTATTACCCTGGGAAGGGGAGGAATGTCTTCTCGCATCGTGAGTTTCGATGATTGAAGCGACACTATCCAGAAGTCTCCGAACATTTCTACATAGGCGGCCGAGCACATATGTCTGAAAACTCGCGTGTTAAGAGGTCGGTTCAAGTCTCGTACTTTACCTTTAGCTGTCATCATCAATGCCTAACGAAAAACAACATTAAGACTTTGTAAACAATATTTGTAGAATTATTTTACACTCTCAACTAAATATTGATGATTTGTGGTGATATTGACATTGATGAAGTATAGAGGACATATACCTACTTTGTTGAACCTGCCAGCCAAGACAATGCTCAGTATACCAGTACTGATGAAATTGCCCATATGTTGGTGAATTTCATGAAGTAATCACTGTAAGGAAAAAGAATTGTTTTTTATTTTTGAAAAATGATGAGAAATCTTCAGGTACTTTCGTGAGAAGTCTTCTTTCCTTCCTCATTTACCTTTCAACATCGAGGGGAGATATATAATTTGAGATCATTGACCTTTCCTTTGGCTTCTACTGCTGCTATGTTTTCTATTATGTAATATTTCATCAATTCATCTTTTTCGTCGTCGGCCTTTGGATCTGGTGTTCTCAAAACGTTTATTGAAGGCTCATTATATAGTGTTTTGATTTTTCTATATTACCACGTGGTCAAACCAATCTAACTGCTCTTTATTTATGCATCTAATAGCGGAAGTTACTAATAGCTTAATTTTTTCTCAATTCTTCAATTCTGATCTTATCTCTCAAGGCTCTTTCCTGTCATTCGTCTAACACGTTTCATTTGTGTAGCGGTTATTTTTCTTATTGTTCTTGAGTCTAGCGTTCAGATCTGGCACTGACAGCGCAACGTTGAAATGAAGATTGTCTTGTAAAGTACCCGTTTTACCTCTAGAGTTATTTCTTTGTTGAATCAATGAAAAAAACTAAAAAGAATTTGAGGACTGGAAATTAATAAATCTTTGTGACACGTGACAAAATAATCGAGTAACAACAAACGAGATTGGACATCAGATGTTAAGACGAGGTCACACATGAAGAGACGAAGAAAGAACTAAACAATGACCAATCGAACAACAAATGACGAATAATAAATGGGAATAAATTAACACTCTAAGCAAACCTGATTCCATTATTGCAGACATGCACTGTCTTGGAACCGACAGGGAAAGTGAAAGCCGGGAAGGCCAAGGAGACGAGATGTCATGAAAACGTTCAAGAACACTGGCTTAGACTTGGAAGAAGTAGAGGTATGTCCAAGATAAGGGGTCGATGGAGAGACTTTGTCCGTTGTCTATGCTTCAAAAAGAGGTCTAGATGGCTTTGTGAACAGGCAAATAATTGCAATGCTGCGGTAAAGCTGGTAGCAAGGAGTCCGTGGTGGGTAGTGTTAATACTCTAAGGTATGGTGACAGCTTTACAAGGAAGCAGCACAACACGTTGTCCCTGTATTCTGAAGAAGGCCACAGGCAGAAACGTCAGTATTGTGTTGTGTTCCTTCATTGTAAAGCTGTCACCATACGTTAGAGTGTTTAACACTTCCCACTACTGGCTTTTAGATGACTTTGATTGATCGAAAATGAGATTGACATACGATATCTCATTCAGCGTGACAGGAGAAAGAAACGATAACTCTGCCATTCAACCTAAATAGTATTTTTAAAAAAGGTAAAGTAACCCCGTCACACCAAGTAGCGTATAGGGAATATGGTGTTAGTGACCATACATTTTATAGACCTTCAGCACATGATTTTTGGGGTAATGTGGTCGGTATTACGCCCGTGCCGTTTACTTTCCCAGGAAAAAATCAGGTACCCATTAAAGTCTGGGTGAACCGGAGCCGTCGGTTGAGGTCGAACACTACCTCGTGTCCTTTGTAGTCCAGTTCACTAACCACTGAGCTATCGCGGCTCCCCTAAATAGTACAGTGATATAATATTAATATAATAAATTGAGAAAATTTGTTATCCAAATAATTTAAGAGAAACGTTAGCAAAATAAGCTCAAAATATGTTACACAGCAAACAAGTAATGACTTGTAACTCACATGTTCATGAGACAAGGGAGTAAAATATAACATTTCAAATACTAGGTCACAGCATTTTGAGGCGGAGGGATAAAGTGCTCTTCTCACTGACATTATTTGTCCCAATTCAGCAAGTCAGGTACCCAATTTTCTTTCAAACAGTCAACTAAAGAGCGTCAGACAAGTGTGTTACCGCAACACTGTCGATAAGCCAGAGTGTTACCGCAACACTATCAATAACCCAGAGTGTTACCACTACACTATCACTAAGCCAGAGTGCTACCACTAATCTATCACTAAGCCAGAGTGTTACTACTACACTATCGCTAACTTAAAAGTGTTACAACTACACTATCACTAAGCCAGAGTGTTACACAACACTATCAATAACCCAGTGTTAACACTACACTATCACTAACCCAAAGTGTTACAACTACACTATAACTAAGCCAGCGTGTTACCACTAAACTATCAATAAGCCAGAGTGTTACCACTACACTATCATTAAGCCAGAATGTTACCACAACACTATCAATAACCCAGAGTGAAACTACTACACTACCGCTAAGCCAGAGTGCTACCACTAAACTATCACTAAGCCAGAGTGTTACCACTACACTATCACTAAGCCAGAGTGTTACCACTACACTATCACTAAGACAGAGTGTTACTACTACACTACCGCTAAGCCAGAGTGTTACCACTACACTATCACTAAGCCAGAGTGTTACCACTACACTATCACTAAGCCAGAGTGCTACCACTAAACTATCACTAAGACAGAGTGCTACCACTAAACTATCACTAAGCCAGAGTGTTACTACTACACTACCGCTAAGCCAGAGAGTTACTACTACAATACCGCTAAGCCAGAGTGCTACCACTAAACTATCACTAAGCCAGAGTGTTACTACTACACTATCACTAAGCCAGAGTGTTACCACTACACTATCAATAACCCAGAGTGTTAACACAATACTATCAATAGCCCAGAGTGTTACTACTACACTACCGCAAAGCCAGAGTGCTACCACTAAACTATAATTAAGCCAGTGTGTTACCACTACATTATCACTATGCCAGAGTGATACTACTACACTATCAATAAGCCAGAGTGTTACCACTACACTATCACTAAGCCAGAGTGTTACCGCTACACTATCACTAAACCAGAGTGCTACCACTAAACTATCACTAAGCCGCAGTTTTACCACTACACTATCACTAAGCCAGAGTGTTACCACTACACTATCACTAAGCCAAAGTGTTACCACTACACTATCACTAAGCCAGAGTGTTACCACTACACTATCACTAAGCCAGAGTGCTACCACTAAACTATCACTAACCCAGAGTGCTACCATTAAACTATCACTAAGCCAGAGTGTTACCACTACACTTTCACTAAGCCAGAGTGTTAGTACTACACTACCGCTAAGCCAGAGTGCTACCACTAAACTATGACTAAGCCAGAGTGTTACCGCTACAATATCACTAAGCCAAAGTGATACGACTACACTATCGCTAAGCCAGAGTGCTACCACTAAACTATCGCTAAGCCAGAGTGCTACCATTACACTATCACTAAGCCAGAGTGCTACCATTACACTATCACTAAGCCAGAGTGCTACCATTACACTATCACTAAGCCAGAGTGATACTACTATACTATCGCTAAGCTAGAGTTCTACCATTACACTATCACTAAGCCAGAGTGTTACTACTACACTATCACTAGGTCACAGTGCTACCACTACACTATCGCTAACTCACAGTGCTACCACTACACTATCGCCTAGTCACAGTTCTACCACTGCACTATCGCCAAGTCACAGTGCTACTACTACACTATCGCTAAGTCACAGTGCTACCACTACACTAAAATGTAGCTCACGTCATCTTAATACTTTCTTTACAAGAGTGTAAATAAAACATAAAACTCACAACACCCAATCAACTGGCAATATCAAAGAAAGGTGCTCCACAGGAATCCCGACAGTTTTCAGTACAATGATCAATGTGAACAGTCCGGATTGTGGTAGCATGAGATCAGTAGTAGAGCAAATCACTGATACCAGACTGTAACAATATAAGAGAAAAAAAAAACATACATTCTAAAGGGTGATACGCATTAAAATGGAAACAACAGGGCATAAATATGATAATGATAAATGTGGATATTGAAACAGATGAAATGAAGACCCATCATATAATTTTTATTTTCTTTGGACATTGTTACTTGTTTCTTCAGCTTGTTTTAGAAAGTAATATTGAGAGGTTACCATCATGCAATATAAAAGTAAACGAGACAAATCTGAAACAAGTGCAACGTTTCAAATACTTGGGCACAATAATAACATCAGATGGGAGATGCACCACAGAAATAAAAAGCAGAATAGCTCAGGTCAAAATAGCATTTCAGAAAATGAAAAAAATATCTTATGCAACAAATCTATGTCAATAAAAATGAGAAAGAGAGTTCATCGGTGCTATATAGAACCAATTCTGAACTATGGAAGCGAATCATGGACAGTAGAAAAACAAATGAAAAGACGATTAGAGGCCACAGAGATGGGATTTCTCAGAAGAATGTTGAAAGTTCCCTGGACAGCTAAAAAGACCAATGAGGAAGTTCTCAAAGAGGCCAACACAAAAAGGGAGCTCTTAAAAACATCAGAAAGAAGCAATCAACATTTTTCGGGCACATCATGAGTAGAGGAAAGTTGGAATACTTGGTTACAACTGGCACAATAAAAGGAAAAGAGATCGCGGACGACAAAGAGAGAAAATACTGGATAGCTTGGTGTCCTGGGATGGAAAACAGTCAACAACAGAACTCATACGATGCACTGTAGATAGAAGATTGTGGAGGGACATGATCACCTACGCCAACCGGTATGGCACATGATGATGATTGAGAGATTGAACATAGACAGGGCCTGAGCTTGAGATCCGCCCGCCGATGTTCCCACGACCATTTCGATGGTCGACTACAACGCAGTAGAGCGCTAAAAGTATTACATTAATCTGGTTCCCTCAGGATATATATATTAAAGACCAACGTTCCCACGATGCCTAGATTAGTAGAGAGACCCGTGGTCGCATGAGCTCAAAGATACCGTGGGCGTCTACTCCACGACCTAGAAGCTTCAACTGCCACAAAGGTTGTCAAGGAAATTCATGCTTTGGTAGCGCCGAATGGCAAACAGGAAATAGCTGTAGAGCCTCTCGTCATAAGGTGAAGAACATGGCTGCTTTGTTTGATCGATGTCTGGTCTAGCCGACCGCCCACGTGGAAAAAATTTTTGTTTTTCGAATTTGTGTAGCATGGTATAGAGCTTGGGCCTCTCCGCTCTTACATCTAGGACTCCGACACAAACACTGTATTGGCAAGAGACCAATTCAACTCCACCTCGCTGTTCCAGATCGATCTACACTTCTGCCGACCACGCTCGTGATCTCTTAGGTTGGGCATGGTAAAACAGTACGTGCCAAGCAATCGGTCAATGCACCTCAGTATTTAGCTTGCATAAGGTCCCAGAAATCGCACAGGAGTGCACGCCCGTCTATACCCTATCGACCTGAAGGCCAATTACAACACCGAGACATTAGAAATTTAGAAAATGCAGAAGAATGGAAACGGCGACATTTGGAAAAACTTGAAACAGAGAAAGCCTGTACAATGGATTAAAAACAGCGCCGGGCCGAAAAGCTAGTACATCTAATTGTATAGGCGCAAGCACAAAAGGACAACGTCAGGAGGTCACCTTGAACACGCGCATTAGCCCAAATCTAAAGTGATAAAACGGAAAACGTGGCTAGACTTGCCCGAGCAAATGGGACCAGGTGGGTGGATCTTGGGTACAATAGAACGGACCATAGAGCTAAAATAAGCCTAGGATGGTTTTGGAACTAGCTACATTGCCCTGTCCTCAACAACGGAGTCAGTAGATCCTTCTCTATGCGGGCAGCCATGAATCGTTAGCGGAAACGAAGAGTCCGAGGAAGTTCTCGAGGTTTGCGAGAGTGGACAAGCATGATCGCACAATCTTCTGGATTTCATCTATTGGGGATTAGGAACTCTGTGGTCTAGAGATCGAGATAGAACCGTCATGGGTATTTCGGTCGAGAGATGTTTGGGAACCCCCATATTCATCATCAAGCACCATGCCTGTTGGCGTTGGTGATCATGCCTCTCCACAACTTTCGATCTCGACAGTTATTTATCATTTCCGTTGTTGATCTTCTGCCAAGACATCCACTTAAGCTGTCTGGGTATCTCTTCTCTTTGCTTCCCTCTATCTCTTCGTCCCTCGATTTTCCCAGTTGTCACAATTTATTCCAGCTGTTCCCTTCTCATTACATGGCCAAAAAATGATGATTGGTTTTTCCTAAGATTGGATATTACCTATTAGCTGTCCATGGTATTCTCAACATTCTTCTGTAAAACCACACTTCTACAGCCTCCAGTGATTTTCTTGTCTGTTGTCCTATTGTCCATGATTCACATGCATATGTAAGGTGACTTCAAGCAATTCAAACTTCTAAACTCACTGTAAGAAATTATCACCACTTGAACACCGACTAGGGAACCGCGATAGCTCACTGGTTAGTGAATTGAAATACAAAGGACAAGAAGTAGGGTTTGATCCCAACCGACGGGGTCCGGTTCACCCAGCCTTTAATGGGTACCGGTTTTTTTTTTCTGGGAAAGTAAAGCTGCACGGGCGTAATACCGACCACATTACCCCAAAAAGCATGGGCCGAAGGTCTATAAAATATATGGTCACTAACACCATATTCCCTATAGGCCACTTGGCGTGACGGGGGGCACTTTAGGTTTTTTAGATGAACACCGACTCATCTTCCAAAGATCGATGCGTGCTAATATTCATTCTGTTTAATTCTGTAAATGTCTCTGCCCGTTACTTTAGCCTATACACCCCGATCCGCCTTCTGAATTCCTAGCATAGACCCTAAAAACTTAATACAGCATATTCTGCTTTATCATACACACACACATACACACTCAGATACACACACACGCACGCACACACACACACAAAGCAGAACAGAGATGAGTTAACATGCTATTGTAGTAAGATATCATTGTTAACATGCAATGCTAATAAGATTCCAAACATGTAATAAGATTCCAAATGTTAACATATGATTCTAATAAGGTACTCATCGTTGAAGCATAAAAAGTAAAAAAAAGTAAAGAGCCCCCGTCACGCCCGGTGGCGTATAAGGAATATGGTGTTAGTGACCATACATTTTACAGACCTTCGGCACATGATTTTTGGGGTAATGTGGTCGGTATTACGCCCGTGCCGCTTTACTTTCCCAGAAAAAAACATCCGCTACCCATTTAAGGCTGGGTGAACTTGGAAGCCGTCGGTTGGGATGGAACGCTACGTCGTGTCCTTTGTAGTCCAGTTCACTAACCACTGAGCTATCATCTTTGAAGCATAATCAACAAAAAATGATGTCATTACTACAATGTATCTACTGCTACAAATCCACAATCGTTAAAATGTAATTTTTAAAAAATGTATCTTCACATTTTCCCATTGCTGGAGTCTGCGGGCTAGAATGGTAAGACCGAGAATAAAGGCAGCGTGTAAATATACAGTATATATATATATATACATAAATATATTTGAATACAATACAGTCGCCACGAGGTGTCCCGTCTAAGCTATTCTTTCATTCCCCGATAGAAAAAAAAAGAAAACTGTTGGCCCTACCAGTATTCGAACCCTCGTTCTCCTGCTTTGAGGCTCCACAAATTATCGATTCGGCCACCCGCTCTCCTGGTCATTATAATTACGTCATTATATAAACATGCTAAAAATCAGACAAATCTTTGGACTCTCACCTGATGATGATGGCCCCTACAACATTCAGACGGTACTTGAGCGTTAAGGTAATAAAGATTGTGGACACAGCCACTGACATAGATGTACCGATTTTGTAAATGGACTTGCCCAGTGGGACAACGATCTTGGCAACATAGTCATTAACGAAAGCATCCTTTACAAGCGTACTGACGGTTGCAGTTATGCTGGAGGAGCTGCTCTCCATAATGGACGTGTAGAGAACAATGAACAACGTGAATGTGTAAATGTATTATTACAGGGAGTTGAAAATAATGTATGTACTTAAAACAAAGAAAACAAATGAAAGAAATAATTATATATTTGTGTTCGTCTGACACACTGTCATCAATTTGTTTTCAATCGCAACACTGCCTAAGCATTTGTTTTTGCCTTACTCATTAAATTTATTCAGTCCCTTTGCTGGGGGAACTGATTGATCTCGAGGCAAGACGCCGGCCTCGAGACAGAGAGGTTGTGGGTTCAAATCTCGGCTGCATTATTTTATATTTTTATTGATGATTGCTCTCTGCGGCAACCACGCCTGGTCTCAGCAGCGAGGCCCGGCTTGAAACGTCAATAAAAACGCCATTGTAGTTAACGCTCCATCACACAATCTTCTTAATCTTCTTAATCTTGTTAATCTTCTATTCTTCTTAATCTTCTTAATCTTGTTAATCTTCTATTCTGCTTAATCTTATTCTTAGTGTTCACCAATTAAGTAGACTTAGATGCGTTGTGCCGCTAGTTTACAACAAAGTCGTAGTCTATCTGTGTGATCCAACACAACAAAGTCGTTGTCTATCTGTGTCTTTCGATCAAACACAACAAAGTCGTTGTCTATCTGTGTCTTTCGATCCAACACAACAAATGTCAGCATGTGTAAAGTTTGTAATATCGCAATGTTTGCTCAGGCTGCAGCCATTTTGGTCTTATTTTTTGGACTTTTAACTACCAAGAGTTTTTAACATGCGCAGAGTGCACGGGACCTTCTGTTTCTGGCCGTTGTCCGAAAGTGCTAGACGGTGAAATCACGAAAAAGCTACGGATTCCAAGAGAAATATTGAGTTACAGGGGACCACTTCCGGATATTCAAAGCAACTAAATGCTGGGCACGTTTCAGCTTCCGGTCAGAAGGATAAAAAACGTCCCGTCGAAATAATACAACTCATCTGCGGTAGAGACTACTGTATATAAAGAGATCCTAACGAAAGACAAGGTAGTCAGAATCAGATAGAGATATGGACTCAAAAAGGTAGTTAGAAACAGGAAACCAGAGATGGCCAGTCAGAGTTATATAGGCAATGTAGTTAACACCAGACCGTAGTGGTAAGATAGTTAAGGAGCATGGAAATTAAATAGTAAATTATCTAGAGTTCTCATATCAGGTAATCTCTCAACTTAGATAATATAGAGACAACTAGTCCGTTTGACAAGATATATTTAAGGTTAGACTGAGGTCGTAGGAGTTAGGAATCTAGTTTACAATAGAAAGAAAACAATTTACGAACTATTACAATTTTGTTACCGGCAGTCGCTTATGATTGCAACCAATAGGCCCCACTTACAAGCATACCAGAGAATCTAAATGGGAGAGCATACAAGCAGAACTTTGTTAGTGATGACATATAGAAATACAAGTTTGCTTGATGATTATGTTTTATAATGTGATTAACGACTTGACTGATGACAATTTCTAAATCTCAATAAATATATAATTAGTACGACCTGGTTGTTCTTAGTCTTTCATATTCGATTTGTTTTATCCTGAAATCATATCCAACGTCATCCGTTCAACTACCGTACAGATAATCTCATCATATCTGCACAATACTAACCTACTGGTGCCTCTACCCTAGATGATGGTCCTTCAAGATAACGTATAACTAAAATTATTTGGATGCCTACCAGTATAACCCAAAACCTGGCACAGCTACACATTTTTTAAAACTTTCCTCTAATTTTAAAACAATACATAATTATCATAGGTTTTGCTTAAGCAAAAACAAAGGACTCAGCCTTAATAGCAAAAAGACAGAAGCAATGGTAGCATCAAAGAAAAAAGTCATCACTGCAATGCACAATAAAGACAAGTGGAACAATATTAAAACAGGTAAATGAATTTAAATGTCTGGGAACATTGTTAACCTCAAATGGTAGATGTACAACAGAGGTGAGATGCAGAATGGCTCAGACAAAAAGTAGCTTTCCAAAAAATGAGGAATATACTAACAAAACCCATTTTTGACAATAGAAACAAGAAAAAGAGTTTTTAAAATGTTATGTAGAGCCAGTCTTAATAAATGGATGTGATTCATGGACAATAGAACAACATACAAAAATTTCACGGGAGGCTGTAAAAATATGATTTTACAGAAGAATGTTGAGAATACCATGGACAGCTAAGAAGAGTAATGAAAACGTTCTGAAAGAGGCATGCAATTGTGGAGAGACCCGATCACCTACGCTAGTAGGCACGGTATTTTGATGATGATCGGCTTTTGGTACCAGAAAAGGCAAAATGTAACAGATTGGAAAAAAATAGATTGGGGAACTAAAGTCATATCATACACCTAAAATGTCAATGTCAATACTTCAAACAAAAATAAGGATAGATAATTACCTGGAGATGTTTAAACAATTTATGAACATGGGTTCTCTCATCTTGACAGCAAAACTGATAGGGTTACCCTTCGTGATGGTAAAGTAGGCCAGCGGAAGTATCAGGCAGTTGTAAACAAACATGACTTCAAGAATGGTTATGATGTACGACATCAGGTTATCGAAGTAGGTTTTAATGTCATTTATGGATACCATGGTATGGGCAATCAGAAAAAAAGACCCAAATGGCAGGCACCTAAAATAAACAACATGCTATTTAGCTTGGTTATGTGTTTTTTTTTTAAATATATCTTGCATACAATGCATGTATGTAAACTACAACATACATAGAAATGTATCTTACATAAAAATGCTGTATGTAATCTGTATCAGACATAGAAATGTATTTTCCATATAAGTGATGTGTGTAACCTGTATCAAGCACAGAAATCTATCTATCTGTCAATGCATCCATCCATCCATCCATCCATCCATCCATCCATCCATCCACCCACCCACCCACCCACCCACCCACCCAAACCCACCCATCCATCCATCCATCCATCCATCCATCCATCCATCCATCCATCCATCCATCCATCCATCATCTATCTATCTATCTATCTGTCTGTCTGTCTGTCTGTCTGTCTGTCTGTCTGTCTGTCTGTCTGTCTGTCTGTCTGTCTGTCT
Organism: Megaustenia siamemsis; assembly: GCA_032433765.1. Classification (NCBI taxonomy): domain Eukaryota; kingdom Metazoa; phylum Mollusca; class Gastropoda; order Stylommatophora; family Ariophantidae; genus Megaustenia; species Megaustenia siamemsis. Next base: position 21,278,869 of record JAVIAB010000160.1, on the reverse strand, counting down.
GTCCGTCCGTCCGTCTGTCTGTCTGTCTGTCTGTCTGTCTGTCTGTCTGTCTGTCTGTCTGTCTGTCTGTCTATCTATCTATCTATCTATCTATCTTTATATCTATCTATTGTCCTTTCGAGCCGAAGACGCCACATAGGGCAGAACCACAATCTCAAAAACAGAAACCTTGAGAGCCAAAATAACACATATTGCAGAAATCACTGCTTCTAAAACAAAACAAAGAAATTCGTTCCTTTATTGGAAGAAATGTCCCTTCACATCCAGTGGCGTATAAGGAAAGCGGTTTTTGTTTTCTTACCTTCCTCATTTGTGTTTCATCTTAGGGGGAAATAATATAATTCTGGTGCCCATACCTTTTTACACTGAGGACGCATGTTTGAGTAATGTGGTCAGTATTACGCCAGTATTGTTTTATTTTCCACACAAAAAAGCAAGTGCACATTTAAGACAGGGTGAACCTAGAAGTCGTCGATTTAGACCCAGCGCTACCTCTTGCCCTCAGTTCACAAACCACTGCTTTACCGCGGTACTTTCCTTATTTCATCTCTATATGATCCTTGGCCCATGATGGGATGAGTGGCATTCTTTTACTTCTTCCACTTCTTCTTTATCACCATCCACTTCTTCTTTATCACCTTCCACTTCTTCTTTATCACCTTCCACTTCTTCTTTATCACCTTCCACTTCTTTAGCACCTACCAATTCTCTTTATCACCTTTCACTTCTTCTTTATCACCTTCCACTTCTTCTTTATCACCTTCCACTTCTTTAGCACTTACCTTCCACTTCTTCTTTATCACCTTCCACTTCTTTAGCACTTACCTTCCACTTCTTCTTTATCACCTTCCACTTCTCTTTATCACCTTTCATTTCTTCTTTATCACCTTCCACTTCTTCTTTATCACCTTCCACTTCTCTTTATCACCTTTCATTTCTTCTTTATCACCTTTCACTTCTTCTGTATCACCTTCCACTTCTTCTTTTACATCTTTCACTTCTTCTTTATCACCTTTCACTTCTACTTTATAATCCTACTCTCAATCTTTTTTTCTTTTTTCTTTCATCTTCTTATTCTTCATCTTTCACTTTCTCTACTTCTTCTTTTTCATCTACCCCGTCTTCCATTTCTTCCTTTTCATCAACCTACTCTTCCTCTTTCTCGCGTCTTCTTTACCATCTTCTTCTTCCTCCTTTTTTTCTCTTCTTCTTTCTCTCTTCTACTTCATCATCTTCTTCTTCCTCTGTTTTTCCTCTTATTCTTCGGTATTCTGTATCTCACGACACTGCTCTACAGTTCTGTTACCATCATTGTTTTTGGCGCAACAACTAGCAAAAGACGAGCCAGTCGTGACGTCATTAGAATATACCCTCTTTATCTTTAAAAATCTTTTAAAATAGTACATTGTAGTGATGTGTTTATACACCACTTGATCTTAACAATCTGAACTTGAAAGGAAAAGTGATATTCCTCGATAATATTACTCTCTTAACCCCCTCTATACTCATTCTCACTTTGGCTATATCTGGGCCAGAGAGACTATACTATCTCTATTCAAGTCACTGTTAATTAGGTTTTACTACTTTCTATATCTCTCTCTCTCTCACTCTCTCTCTCTCTCTCTCTCTCTCTCTCTCTCTCTCTCATGCGGGACGAAACGAACCATGCACAAATAACACAATCAATTGTGTCATTTGTTTTTACCATTCAGCTTCCTCTAAGTAATAAGTCTTCAAAAGACATCAACAAACACTTCCCAAGCCGTTAGGTTTCTTGCCATTCTTCTAAGATCATTCTCTCTCTCTCTCTCTCTCTCTCTCTCTCTCTCTCTCTCTCTCTCTCTGCGATCAGGACTCAATCAGAGTAGGACTCCAGACTCTCACACGAAGACAGCTGTCTGTTTAAGCCTGTTAAATCCACTCCGCTTGAATACCTGTTAAAACGTTGCACCGTGTTCTGCGCCAGTGGCCCAGTGCATCCGATTTCAGCCAGATCATTCTACGTCTTCCTTATCATCTTCATCCTTGCTTCCATTCGTCTTCTCCAAGAATATTTTGGCCTTCCTCTTTGTCTCGTCCCCTGGGGATTTCCAAAAAAAGGGCTGTCGTGCAATACTGTCAGTTGGCTTCCTCAGTGTGTGTCCTATCCAGCGCCATTGTCTTTGTTGTATCTCTTTGTGCGCTTGTATTTGAATGGTAAAAAGTAAAAGTAAAGTACCCCCGTCACGCCAAGTGGCGTATAGGGAAATATAGTGTTAGTGACCCTATATTTTACAGACCTTCAGCACATGATTTTTGGGCTAATGTGATCGGTATTACGTCCGTGCTGCTTTACTTTCCCAGAAAAAATCCGGTACCCATTTAAGGCTGGGTGAACCCGGAAGCCGTCGGTTTGGATAGAACCCTACCCCTTGTCCTTTGTAGTCCAGTTCACTAACCATGAGCTATCGCGGCTCGTATTTGAATGGTACTTTTCCATGATTCTACGTCAGTGATTTTGTCCTGCCATTTTCATTCTTTCATTCTGCGCAAGCATCTAATAATAAAGATCTGTATCTTCGTGATTGTCAATCCTATTGTTCTCCATGTTTCGCAACCACACAATAGGATTGATTTAACATTGGAGTTTACAATTTTCATTTTTGCATAAAATCTAATTCCTTTTGATTTCCATGTGTTTCCTAGTGAAACGAAGGCTCTTTTTACTTTTTTGTATCCTTATTTTAGCATCATTCTTTGTTACGCTTTCTTTGCCTATTTACAGCCCAGATATATATAAGATTGTACGTCTAGCTGAGGTATTTCTCCTATTGTTATTTAGTTATTGCCAACTGCATTAATTCTCATTATAATGTTCCCATCTCTTCTGCCATGTTTAAGAGTTACTTTAGGTTTTGTCACCCCGCCCCACCCCCCACCCCACACCCCCCCACACCCCAGAAAAAAAAAACCACTTACCAATATAATGTTTCATACAAAGCGATAATGATATAGTTGATGTTCTTGAAGAAGATTGCCAGTGGCTTCCCTTCGTTCTGAAGGTAGCTGATGACAAAGCCCAGCAGAAATGAGAACATGAAGTAGCCCAGAACGTTAGATCCGCTGAAAGTGATGTCACTGTGTTTGCCTGTGTTAGCTGGGTGGTTAGAGAATGTTTTTACATGTAGCAATGGCTAAGACGGGTAGACAATGTGTTTTATAGACAACAATGGCTTAGACGGGTAGACAATGTGTTTTATAGACAACAATGGCTAAGACGGGTAAACAATGTGTTTTATAGACAACAATAGCTAAGACGGGTAGACAATGTGTTTTATAGACAACAATGGCTAAGACGGGTAGACAATGTGTTTTATAGACAACAATGGCTAAGACGGGTAAACAATGTGTTTTATAGACAACAATGGCTTATACGGGTAGACAATGTGTTTTATAGACAACAATGGCTAAGACGGGTAGACAATGTGTTTTACATGTAGCAATGGCTAAGACGGGTAGACAATGTGATTTACATGTAGCAATGGCTAAGTTGATAGACAATGTGTTTTACATGAAGCAATGGTTAAGTTGAAAGACAATGTGTTTTACATGAAGCAATAGCTAAGTTGATAGACAATGTGTTTTGCCTGAAGCAATGGCAAAGTTGGTAGACAATGTGTTTTACATGAGGCAATGGCTAAGATGGTTAGACAATGTGTTTTATAGACAACAATGGCTAAGACGGGTGAACAATGTGTTTTACATGCAACAATGGCTATTTGGTAGACAATGTGTTTACAGACAATAATGGCAAAGACGGGTAGACAATGTGTTTTACAGACAACAATGGCTAAAACGGGTAGACAATGTGTTTTACAGACAACAATGACTAAGTTGGCAGACAATATGTTTTACATGCAACAATGACTAATTTGGTAGACAATGTGTTTTACATGCAACAATGACTAAGTTCTTAGACAATGTATTTTACATGTAGCAATGGCTAAGTTGGTAGACAATGTGTTTTACAGACAACAATGGCTAAAACGGGTACACAATGTGTTTTACAGACAACAATGGCTAAGAAGGGCAAATAATGCGTTTTACATGCAGAAATGGCTAAGTTGATAGACAATGAGTTTTACGTGTAGAAATGGCTAAGTTGGTAGACAATGTGTTTTACATGCAACACTAGCTAAATTGGTAGGCAATGTGTTTTATATGCAACAATGACTAAGTTCTTAGACAATGTGTTTTACATGTAGCAATGACTAAGTTGGTAGACAATGTGTTTTACATGTAGCAATGACTAAGTTGGTAGACAATGTGTTTTACATGTAGCAATGACTAAGTTAGTAGACAATGTATTTTACATGTAGCAATGACTAAGTTGGTAGACAATGTGTTTTACAAGTAGCAATGACTAAGTTGGTAGACAATGTGTTTTACATGTAGCAATGACAAAGTTCGTAGACAATGTGTTTTATAGACAACAATGGCTAAGTTGGTAGATAATTAGTTTTACAATCAACAATGGCTAAGTTGATAGACAATGTGTTTTACAATCAACAATGGTTAAGTTGATAGTCAATGTGTTTTACATGCAACAATGGCTAAGTTGATAGTCAATGTGTTTTACATGCAACAATGGCTAAGTTGATAGACAATGTGTTTTACATGCAACAATGGCTAAGTTGATAGACAATATGTTATACATGCAACAATGGCTAAACGGATTTCCTAAACAATATGTAAATATTATAAAGTTCTTTTATTCAGATTCAATTTCCTGTGTGAGAAAGTAATAACAGTAGAAGCAAGTGTTAAAACAAGGATGCGTTTTGTGACCTCTTTTATTTGGAAGTGCAATTGATTGGGACATGCGAAAACCAATAGAAGACAGACAATTATGCGTTAAATGGATAAATAATAAACTCCTAGATGATCTCGACTTTCCACATGACTTGGCACTTTCGAGCTCTTCACAAGATGGCACTCATGAAAAGATAGAATAACTCCATAATAATTCTGCTCAATTAGGCCTCCAGATCAACATGAGCAAAACGAAAGCCCTGGATATTACAAACAAAGCCTCTGATATAACATTTAACAATTATATTTTACAAAATGTCACACTCTTTACCTACCTAGGCAGCAACATGTCCAGAATGGAGACATAACATCAGAAATCATGACAAGCAGCTATCATCAAATACTTTGAACAAACTGACGAACATCTGGAGGTCCAAAATTCTCAGTAAACGAACACAACTTAGACTGTTCAATTTCAATGTGATACTAATGCTAACACATGGATGTGAAAGTTGGAAATCCACCAAGACTTTAGATAGGAAATTAAATGCCTTTGAAAACAAATGTCCCCGCGGGGCCTCAAACATAAACTGGAAAGAATACATTTCAAATGAACAGGTAAGAGACGAATCAAAACAAGAACGTGTCAAGATTTATAAGTAGAAGGCGTTAGAAATACATCTGTCATGTGCTGAGAATGAATGAAGAAAGACTTCTCCGCCAGGCATTCGTGTGGAAATCATCCGGTATAAGAAAACAAGGTAGACCAAGAGAATCGCTACGCAGAACAATTAATAGGGAAGGCTCAACAATGGACTAAGAAGCAACCAAGAACTACAAGAACTAGCAGAAAATCATTAGTCGTGAAGAACTATTACTTTCGCCCTAAGTACCGCCTTCGGCCCGAAAGGAAAATGAAAATGAATGAATTAAATACTCTTAGAGACAGGGAGTGGAGCTGGAGAGAACACGTAAATGAGACATAAAATTGTATCTATCAGCTATACTATTAGAGAGACACGGAGCAGAGATGCAGATAACATACTACAACAAATAAAATGTAGAAAAAATATATTTGTTTCGTCTTTCAAATAGTTTAGTTGCTAATTACAATTGTATGTTTGTTTAGCATATAATCTATGTGCCACGACCTTTGGTATTACGTGACAGACCTTGCATACTATTTTATCTCGCCACACGTCCCTGCTATGGGTGAGTAGATTAATCTCGGCGAGGCAGCTAATGCATGCTGTTGTTGCCTTTCGCTTCGATATTCTTTATAGTGTCTCTCGCTATGTTGGCCTCTTTTTCTGTTACTCCCTGGTTGTTATTTGAGGGCTTGTTTTGAGATTCTCTTGTTGTATCTCCTCATCGCATGATTAATATATGACCACATGTTTACCACTTAATGTTACTTTTATCCCTCGTGTATGTGTTCTTACTTGTTGATTCTTAATATTACTTGTATCTTGTTTATAATTGCATTTGCCACACTCCACGTAGTTTGCTTCCAACCTAAATAAATAAGACTTGTTTTTGTTTTTTATTCAATGCGAATTGCTCTCCATAATACGTGCACTTTTGTTACTTTTAATGTTTCTTGTCCCCGCTCAATCTAATGTTACTTGTCTCCATTTTAATGTTAAATATGTCTCACTTTATGTTATATAATCTCAGTCTAATGTTATTTATCTTTATTTTAATGTAAGTTGTGTCTCATTGGATGTTATATGATCTCAGTCTAATGTTACTTGTCTTCAATTAAATGCTAGGTCATTCTCACTTCATGTTGTATGTTCTTCATCTAATGTTATTTGTCTCCAATTTAATGTTAAGTGTTTCTCACTTAGTGATATATTTTCCACAACCTAATGCTATTGTCTCCAATTAAAAGATAAGTGCTTTTATTTATGCCTAAGTGTATATATTCTTTATCTAATGTTACTTGCTCCAATTTAATGTTAGGTGTTTCACACTTAATTATATTATATATGTTCTCAATCCAATGTTATTGTTCAAAATTTAATGTTACATGGTTCTCACTTAATTGTGTACGTTTATGTACTCTTATGTTACTTGTCTTCAATTTAATGTTAAGTATTTCTCACTTAATGTTATATCTTCTCCATCTAAAGTTACTTATATTCCACATAATGTTACATGTTTTCTATTTAATGTTACACTTTATATTCCACATAATGTTACATGTTTTCTATTTAATGTTACACTTTATATTCCACATAATGTTACATGTTTTCTATTTAATGTTACACTTTATATTCCAAGCATTTCTGCTTCCCTATTTCTGTATCATGTTTGAAAGCTTCAGCTTCTTGTTATATTCTATGTTGTGGTACCGTGTACATATGTACTTACTACAGGCCTTGTTGCTGTCTGAGGTCGCGTTGGGACATGAAAACCTTTGTGGATTGGCAATTGTCTGAAAGTCAAAACCAATCATAAGTTAGGAAGGTCAAAGCAAAAAAAAAAAAAAAATAATAAATAGAACAGAACGACCTTTTCAGTTAATAAGTTCTCTTGTGGCCAGGAGGTCAGTAGTGGGATGTAATGTACACTCCTACAAGGTACGGTGACTGCTTTAAAAAAAGGAACACAACAAAATACTGACGTTTCGGCCTACATGCGGTCTTCGAAAACAAGAACAACACAACAAAAAAATAAAAAACTACAAGTAAATTCTTCTACATGGAGGATGATCGGGACAGGTAAGTCAAGGAGAAATAAATAGAGGGATAAGCGATGAAATGACGAAAGGAGAGAGAGAGAGATAGAGAGAAAGAGAGAGAGAGAGAGAGAGAGAGAGAGAGATGTGCTACATATTAGAAGATGAAAATAGATAATTTGTGAAAATATCTAAGTTAAGATTATATATCATGAAAGCGAGACTTAACTTATGACAAGATCGACCTATCCCAGTTAAAGTGATTGTCAAATGTAAATGGATAAGTTTGTTGGGAAATCAGTCACATAATTCGATGGAAGGTCAGACGAAATAAGATAGTAGAATTAGTGTGAATCAGTCAAGCGTGACACAGGTAATGCCTAGAGATATATGAGGAGTGTGAAAGCAAAAGAACCAATCAGACATTCTTCAAGCAGCTTCGCTATACTTGAGACGTAATGGGGGATTATGATAATGTGTGGTACAGACTCAAAACAAAGCCTAAGAGAATCACATTAGGTGGCGAGGGGCCAAAACAAGAGCATGGGAGGAAAAAGAAGATATGAGAGGGGGGAAACGTAGGGGAGATGAGAATGAAATAAGGAAAGGAGCGGTAAGGGTGAAGAGAGAGGGGTTACCTGTGAGACAGGGATACATTGATGCTCTGTGGGGTGAGGCTACCCATACGGGTGATCAGACGATTCTCTAAAGTGAATCGGCTGCGGCTGTCAGAAGAACATGACACCAGGCCGGTAACTTGGACACCCACCTTGATGGCTCTGAGAGTTGAAGTGGGATGCTATTGGGGTGTCTGCATCTCGAGAGATGTCATGGAGATGCTCTCCACATCCATCCAGAGACGGCGTCCACTTTCGCCTATGTAGGTCAATTTACATCGCTTACATATGATGACATAGATAATGTTCCGCGATGTACAAAGGAGTCCATTTATGATTTCATAATGACCCTTGTCTCCATGACTAAGGAGTTTCAAGAGTAAATAACATAATGAAGGAGTGAGGTTCCAGACGTTATGTATCAAAGAGTGGGTTTTAGAGCAGTGTGTGCGTGAGTGAGCGTGTGTATGTCCCTCTGTCTGTGGGTGTCGATCTGTGTGTGTATATGTGAGAGCGTGTGTCTGTGTGAGTGAGCAGGTGTATTTTTCTTATTCTTCATCTTTCACTTTCTCTACTTCTTCTTTTTCATCTACCCCGTCTTCCATTTCTTCCTTTTCATCAACCTACTCTTCCTCTTTCTCGCGTCTTCTTTACCATCTTCTTCTTCCTCCTTTTTTTCTCTTCTTCTTTCTCTCTTCTACTTCATCATCTTCTTCTTCCTCTGTTTTTCCTCTTATTCTTCGGTATTCTGTATCTCACGACACTGCTCTACAGTTCTGTTACCATCATTGTTTTTGGCGCAACAACTAGCAAAAGACGAGCCAGTCGTGACGTCATTAGAATATACCCTCTTTATCTTTAAAAATCTTTTAAAATAGTACATTGTAGTGATGTGTTTATACACCACTTGATCTTAACAATCTGAACTTGAAAGGAAAAGTGATATTCCTCGATAATATTACTCTCTTAACCCCCTCTATACTCATTCTCACTTTGGCTATATCTGGGCCAGAGAGACTATACTATCTCTATTCAAGTCACTGTTAATTAGGTTTTACTACTTTCTATATCTCTCTCTCTCTCACTCTCTCTCTCTCTCTCTCTCTCTCTCTCTCATGCGGGACGAAACGAACCATGCACAAATAACACAATCAATTGTGTCATTTGTTTTTACCATTCAGCTTCCTCTAAGTAATAAGTCTTCAAAAGACATCAACAAACACTTCCCAAGCCGTTAGGTTTCTTGCCATTCTTCTAAGATCATTCTCTCTCTCTCTCTCTCTCTCTCTCTCTCTCTGCGATCAGGACTCAATCAGAGTAGGACTCCAGACTCTCACACGAAGACAGCTGTCTGTTTAAGCCTGTTAAATCCACTCCGCTTGAATACCTGTTAAAACGTTGCACCGTGTTCTGCGCCAGTGGCCCAGTGCATCCGATTTCAGCCAGATCATTCTACGTCTTCCTTATCATCTTCATCCTTGCTTCCATTCGTCTTCTCCAAGAATATTTTGGCCTTCCTCTTTGTCTCGTCCTCTGGGGATTTCCAAAAAAGGGCTGTCGTGCAATACTGTCAGTTGGCTTCCTCAGTGTGTGTCCTATCCAGCGCCATTGTCTTTGTTGTATCTCTTTGTGCGCTTGTATTTGAATGGTAAAAAGTAAAAGTAAAGTACCCCCGTCACGCCAAGTGGCGTATAGGGAAATATAGTGTTAGTGACCCTATATTTTACAGACCTTCAGCACATGATTTTTGGGCTAATGTGATCGGTATTACGTCCGTGCTGCTTTACTTTCCCAGAAAAAATCCGGTACCCATTTAAGGCTGGGTGAACCCGGAAGCCGTCGGTTTGGATAGAACCCTATCTCATTAGGTGGCGAGGGGCCAAAACAAGAGCATGGGAGGAAAAAGAAGATATGAGAGGGGGGAAACGTAGGGGAGATGAGAATGAAATAAGGAAAGGAGCGGTAAGGGTGAAGAGAGAGGGGTTACCTGTGAGACAGGGATACATTGATGCTCTGTGGGGTGAGGCTACCCATACGGGTGATCAGACGATTCTCTAAAGTGAATCGGCTGCGGCTGTCAGAAGAACATGACACCAGGCCGGTAACTTGGACACCCACCTTGATGGCTCTGAGAGTTGAAGTGGGATGCTATTGGGGTGTCTGCATCTCGAGAGATGTCATGGAGATGCTCTCCACATCCATCCAGAGACGGCGTCCACTTTCGCCTATGTAGGTCAATTTACATCGCTTACATATGATGACATAGATAATGTTCCGCGATGTACAAAGGAGTCCATTTATGATTTCATAATGACCCTTGTCTCCATGACTAAGGAGTTTCAAGAGTAAATAACATAATGAAGGAGTGAGGTTCCAGACGTTATGTATCAAAGAGTGGGTTTTAGAGCAGTGTGTGCGTGAGTGAGCGTGTGTATGTCCCTCTGTCTGTGGGTGTCGATCTGTGTGTGTATATGTGAGAGCGTGTGTCTGTGTGAGTGAGCAGGTGTATTTTTCTGTGCGTGTGAGTGCGTATGACTCTGTGTCTCTCAGTTTGTGTGTAAGTGAGAATATGTGTACGTATATCTGCCGGTGGGTGTGTGCCTGTCGATGCGTGCGTTTGTATTTGTGTCTTTCTGTGTGCCTGTCGATCTTTCTGAGTGATGTCTATTTGTGTGTGTGTGTGTCCGTCTGTATCGATCTGTGTGTTTATTTTTATTTGCCTGTTCACCTCTCTTTCTCTCTGTTTCTGTATATGAGTGCGTGTATCTGTCTGCCGTTGTGTGTCTGCTTGTTTGTCTGTCTCTCTGTCTATGTATGAGTGTGTATGTGTGTATTACGTGTGTTGTTTGCTAGATCACAAACTGCCATAGATGATACCACTGACTGAGACCGGAGTAAACTATTCACCTACTGTGTGTGTGATCAAAGTAACAGTGATATACCCTTTATAACACCCTTTAGCAAAGAACCTTTATTCTTCTTCTTCAATTTCATCTTCTCGTTTGCTAGCAGTTTTTTTCTCTAAATATCACTGCCAAATTAATGTAAATATTATCTGCTCTCTCGAGCGTATTGCGTGACAATAATTTGAAAGGTAAATCCAATTATCTATCTATCTATTGACCTTTCGAGCCGTAACCGGCCCATAGGGCGTAGACCAAGATACACCTTCTCCTATATGAATTTTTGTTCTAGCAGTTTTCTTTTAAAGATATTTTATCAAATCTCGCCATCTGTCTCTGTTCTGTGCAAGCAGTTCTATCTCATTGAGGGAGCCGATTCCTGCTGCTCTTGCCTCTCTCATCAATGTTCTTCTCAGTGTCTCCCTGGGTCTTCCTCTTTTTCTTTTACCTGTTGTTTCCCATATGAGGGCTTGCTTTGCTATTCGATTATTATCTCTTCTCATCACATGTCCAACGTATGACCATCGTCTTTTCTTTATTACTGAAGATATTAGTGGTTGATTGGCGATTTCTCTAATTTCCTCGTTTGTTTTGAATTCGTTCCATTCTATACCAAGTATTTTCCTTAGACATTTATTTTCGAATGCGTTCAACTTTGTTTCTATATCTCTTGTTGTTTTCTAGCTTTCACACGCATACGTAAGGGTTGATAGTACATTTGATTTGAATAGCCTAAGTTTTGTGTTTGTGCTAATGAGTTTTGATTTCCACAACTTTTCAAGGCTTCTGAAAGACATTGCTGCTTTAGCCAGTCTGATTCTAATTTCTTTGCTCGTATCCCCTTCTCGATCAATGTGACTTCCAAGATAGACAATGTGAATCCAATTATATTTGACAGTTAATATTAGCTGCAACAGCTATAGAATCACACGTTTACTTACTTGACGTTTTGCTGAGATGTTAATGATTACATCATCATCATCATCATCATCATCATCATCATCATCAGGTCGTATGTCCTGCAGAACGTTGCATTCACTACAGCCCTTATAAAAAAATCGCTATCTCTAGCAGATCTCCTCCCACTTGTCATTTTCAACGTTTTCTTGATGTCTTGAAACCACCTTCTTCTTGATCTGCCCCTGATGTATTGCCCAGGAATCATGCATTCCATTATTGTTATTTCCAGTCCGCAGTGTCTCTTGACATGACCAGAGTATTCTAACTTTCTCTATAATGGTGTTTATAAACCAGTTCCTTTTTAATATTTAAATCTTTTAATGTCTTCATTGCTCTTCTCCATTATCCAAAGCAAGGATTTTTCTGCAGCATTTTGTTTCAAATGAATACATTTTCTGCCTTGCTGATTGCGAAGTTGTCCATGATTCACAACCATATGTTGCTGTCGAGAAGATACACGCTCCTAGTAATTTTAATTTTACTGCCTTGCTCGTAACAGTGCCACAAGTTCTGTTTGACATTTAATGTGTGTGTTCGACTGCTAATCTTCTTTATCAGATTACATCTGGATGAAATAATAGAACACATTTCCTATGTCTTCATCTTGTCTTAAACTACGCACAAGAAGTTTTCACATCTTGATTTATCCATCTTGTCTTAAACTACACACATGCCTTCGCCTCTTGATTCAAACATTTTAATTAATTTAAACTGCAGACAATTTGTCATTTTTTGCTTCATACATTTTGTCTTAAAATAAACACACGTTTTCGTTTCCTCTTTCACAACTTTTATCTTACACTATGCGCAAAAGTTTTCGATTCAAACATTTGTCATAAACTAAACAAAAGTTTTTGTCTCTTGATTCAAACATTTGTCATAAACTAAACAAAAGTTTTTGTCTCTTGATTCAAACATTTGTCATAAACTAAACAAAAGTTTTCGTCTCTTGATTCAAACATTTGTCATAAACTAAACATAGGTTTTCGTCTCTTGATTGAAACATTTGTCATAAACTAAACATAGGTTTTCGTCTCTTGATTGAAACATTTGTCATAAAGTAAACAAAAGTTTTCGTCTCTTGATTCAAACATTTGTCATAAACTAAACAAAGGTTTTCGCCTCTTGATTCAAACATTTGTCATAAACTAAACAAAGGTTTTCGCCTCTTTATTCAAACATTTGTCATGAACTAAACATATGTTTTCGCCTCTTGATTCAAACATTTTGTCATAAACTGCGCACAAAAGTTTTCGTCTCTTGATTCATACACTTTGACTTAAACTACAGACACGTTTTCATCTTTTGGTTCAATCATTTTGTCTTAAACTACACAAAAGTTTTCGCTTCTTGATTCAAACATTTTGTCTGAAACTACACACACAAGTTTTCGCCGCGTGATTAAAAAATGTTGTCTTAAACTACACACAAAAAGTAAGAAAAATGCATATGTTGTTTCTTCATAGCGTTACACACCCTTCTTCCCACCCTCATTAAGATATTTTGGAAGTAAAGTTAAAGGTAAAGGTAAAGTACGAGACTCGAACCGGCGTCTCAGCACGCAAGTTTACACCCATATGTGCTCGGCCGCCTATCCAGAAATATTCGGAAATTTCTGTATAGTGTAGCCTCAAGCATCGAAACTCAGATGCGAAGCGACATTCCTCACCTTCCCAGGGTATAATACCCTGGTACCCATTTCTGCCAACGGCTGGGTCGACCGTGGGGGTATTTTTTTTTTCCATCCACGAGTACAATTCATGCTGCTCCCAGCAGGAATCGAACACGGGTTGTCCGAACATCAGTAGTCCAGTCGAGTGGTTTTCCCAACTCGGCCACCGAGACTCCCCCCCCCCCCCCTTTTGGAAGTAAAATCCGAGTCTAACCCTCGCAAATAACGGTAATAAACAGGAGGTCCCGTTAAAGTTATAATCGAACAACGACATTAAACAGGAGGTCCCGTTAAAGTTATAATCGAACAACGGCATTAAACAGGAGGTCCCGTTAAAGTTATAATCGAACAACGGCATTAAACAGGAGGTCCCGTTAAAGTTATAATCGAACAACGACATTAAACAGGAGGTCCCGTTAAAGTTATAATCGAACAACGGCATTAAACAGGAGGTCCCGTTAAAGTTATAATCGAACAACGGCATTAAACAGGAGGTCCCGTTAAAGTTATAATCGAACAACGGCATTAAACAGGAGGTCCCGTTAAAGTTATAATCGAGCAACGGCATTAAACAGGAGGTCCCGTTAAAGTTATAATCGAGCAACGACATTAAACAGGAGGTCCCGTTAAAGTTATAATCGAACAACGACATTAAACAGGAGCTTCTGTGTTAAGTTAAAATAGAAAAATGGCAATTAATAAGAGTTTCCCCGCGTAAAGTTAAAACCGAACAATGACAATAAATTAAAGGCCCTGTGTAAAGTTAAAATCTAATCAATTTGGCTGCTGATTGGAAACATTGTCAGCAAAAAGCTACACAGGCCGTGCTGCGGAGTTCGTGCAAGTGGGTCGGGATTCTTCTAAGATTAACTCGAGGTGGATTTCGAATCAGAAATTTTAAAGCCAAAAAGTTGCATTGTTTTGCTGTCACATTTCCTTAAAAGTGTCACAAACAGTTTTGTTATATTTTATCATTACACCGACCAGATTTGCCCCGGCTCTGCCTTATTACACTTCTAGACATTTATTCATTTTCTAATTTCACCGACACCATCATGTTCCAGAGACACAGACATTATGTTTATCAAAGTAATCTAGCGTTACAAATAATTGACAGATTAAAAAGTCTACAATAAAGATTGGTGATGGATGGGTTGTGAGTGTCATGGCGGCTGCGTGTAGATTGCTTTTCTCACTTGGCTCTTGCTGACGTGTTTAAATTATTTGCACAACAATCTAGTTGTGAAATAATGTGCTGCTATTCCCCGTTTCAGTTATGTTTACTTCTGACGAACGGATTGACTGTGAACTTTATTGATATATTCTTCTTCTGCTTCTATCCTTCCTCTATTGCCGTTGGCGTCGAGGGGAGAAACAATCTGCGATTCTTTGCTCTTCTGTTGGTCTCTTCTGATGTTATTCCTCCTAGTGACTCTAGTATTCCCTTTATCCATCTCTTTCTCGGTCTTCCTCTTAATCTGACGTTTTCGTAGCGTTTGTTTATGGCTCTTTGATTCATTGCTAGTTCTTTCTGTCTTGTTATGTGGCCGAACCAATTTATCTGTTGTTCCTTTATGTATTCGATGGCTGGTTCAATTTCGAGTTTCTTCCTCAGGTCAGTGTTTCTTACTCTGTCCCTTAAGCTGTATTCTGTCATTCTTCTGACACATTTCATTTCTGTGGTCGTTATCTTTCTTTTTGTTCTAGAGTCCAGCGTCCAATTCTGGAACTGATAGCACAGCGTTGGTAGAAAAATTGATTTGTATATTGCCCTTTTTGCTTCTGTAGTTATTGATTTGTTTTTCAATAGTGATGATACTTGGCCTATAACTTGGCATGCTTTGTTACATCTTATATCTATCTCGGTCTCTTGGTTATTGTCTTGTGTTAGCGTGCTACCCAGATATTTAAAATTGTCAACTAATATTGATATATTTTAGTGGAATATTAACGTTTTATAGTGTCGTGATTGTGAAGAAGCAAATTTAACAGTTGGGAACAATAGATTTTACGAGTTTTGTGAAAGGTAAAGTCCTAGTTTAGCGTCTTTCCGCTATACGTGTGAACTCCCTTGTGACCGCATGAATGTGTCAGCTGCTTCTAGTTTTTGGGCATTTAATTGTCTTTTTTTTCAACGAAGTTTAGACGTTAAGGGTTAATTTATGGTTAGGTTAAGGGTTAATTTATGGTTAGGTTAAGGGTTAGATTTAAGGTTAGTTTATGGTTAGGTTAAGGGTTAGATTTAGGGTTAGTTTATGGTTAGGTTAATGGTTAGGTTTAGGGTTAATGTATGGTTAGATTAAGGGTTAGATTTAGGGTTAGTTTATGGTTAGGTTAAGGGTAAGGTTTAGGGTTAGTTTATGGTTAGGTTAAGGGTTAGGTTTAGGGTTAGATTTAGGGCTAGTTTATGGTTAGGTTAAGGGTTAGGTTTAGGGTTAGTGTATGGTTAGGTTAATGGTTAGGTTTAGGGTTAGTTAATTGATAGGTTAAGGGTTAGGTTCAGGGTTAGGTTCAGGGTTAGTTTATGGTTAGGAAAAAGGTTAGGGTTAGTTTATGGTTAGGAAAAGGGTTAAGTTTAGGGGTTCGTTTAAAACGCTATTTCTTTAAAATGAATGGCTTGGTGTCATGGCGTGGAAAACAGTCAACAACAGAACTGATACGATGCACTGTGGATAAAAGATTGTGGAGGGACATGATCGCCTACGCCAACCGGTATGGCACATGATAATGATGTTATGACTCAGGCCATTAGAATGTCAAGAAGCTAAAGGGATGCATTTGCTCGACGGGACCCTCGTCTGATGATCAGACAGATTTTGCATTCTGCTGCAAAGCCCTGTATAAAGAATGTTCTATTACTTTGCAATAGTAATGTAATGTAAAGTAATTAATATTTACATTGATTTGACAGTGATAATTAGAAGAAAAAAAACTGCTAGCAAACGAAAGATGAAAAAGAAGAAGAGGGATAAAGGTTCTTTGTTAAAAGGTGTTGTGAAGGGTACATCACTGTTATTTTGTTCACACTCACAATAGGTGTGCATCAGTGCATCAGAACACAGTAGGTGCGCATCGGTGCATCAGAACACAGTAGGTGTACATCAATACATCAGAACACAGTAGGTGTGCATCAGTACATCAGAACACAGTAGGTGTGCATCAGAACACAGTAGGAGTGCATCAGTGCATCAGAATACAGTAGGTGTGCATCAGAACACAGTAGGTGTGCATCAGTGCATCAGAACACAGTAGGTGTGCATCAGTGCATCAGAACACAGTAGGCGTGCATCAGTGCATCAGAACACAGTAGGTGTGCATCAGTGCATCAGAACACAGTAGGTGTGCATCAGTGCATCAGAACACAATAGGTGTGCATCAGTGCATCAGAACACAGTACAGGTGTTAATCGGTTCATTTGAAATATAACAAGAGAGCTATTTCATTTGGAGTCACAGTAATGTAGTTTAACGGCAGAAAACACACACGCCACACAAACTATTATTTGCATCATCGTGGAACAACGTTATTGCATCTCAGCCCTACATTATTGATTTATCTCGCTACAACTGAATGTCTTTACATACTAATATATAATTCTCAATGGGAGGAACTTCTTTGGGTGTCAATTATATAATATTCAACAGGACAACTTTTTACGTGTGATTTGTAACATATTCAAGAGGAGGAACTTTTTACACGTGATTTGATGCATATTCAGCATAACAACTTTTAACATGTGATTTGTAGCATATTCAACAGGACAACTTTGTACGCGTCATTTGTAGGATATTCAGCTGGACAACTTTGTGCACGTGATTGGTAGGATGTTCAACTTGACAACTTTGTACACGTCATTTGTAGGATGTTCAACTGGACACCTTTGTACACGTCATTTGTGGGATGTTCAACTGGACAACTTTGTACACGTCATTTGTAGGATGTTCAACTGGGCAACTTTGTACACGTCATTTGTAGCATATTCAACAGGACAACTTTGTACACGTAATTTGTAGGATATTCAACAGGACAACTTTGTACACGTCATTTGTAGGATATTCAACTGGACAACTTTGTTCACGTCATTTGTAGCATATTCAACAGGACAACTTTGTACACGTCATTTGTAGCATATTCAACAGGACAACTTTGTACACATCATTTGTAGGATATTCAACTGGACAACTCTACACGTCATTTGTAGCATATTCAACTGGACAACTTTGTACGCGTCATTTGTAGGATATTCAACTGGACAACTCTACACGTCATATGTAGCATATTCAACTGGACAACTTTGTACACGTCATTTGTAGGATATTCAACAGGACAACTTTGTACACGTCATTTCTAGCATATTCAACAGGAAAACTTTTTACATGTGATTTGTAGCATATTCATCTGGACAACTTTTTACATGTGATTTGTAGCATATTCATCTGGACAACTTTTTACATGTGATTTGTAGCATATTCAACGGGAGGAAATTCTCTAAATGTGAGTTATAGAATCGTATTCAAACTGAAAAAAATACAAACTTCTTCACATGTGAATGATCGAATATTCAACAGAACACACGCAGGCAATAAATGATCAGAAATTCAAGTAGGAAGATAATATCCTCAACCTTGGTTGTCAATCATCAGAAAAATCAGAGCAAATTATCCAGACTCACGGCCTACACATCCAGGTTCCGTGGAAATGCTCAATATTTCTGAGGTCTATAGCTCTGTGGAAGAGCTGGCTGTCGACTAACATGCAGCGCATTATTGAGGACTTTAATAGTGTATCTCTCTGCGATCAAGACTCAATCAGAGTAGGATTCCAGACTCTCTCATGAAGTCAGCTGTCTGTTTAAGTGAATCGATTGCCCCATATAGTTTCTCTTCCAGGGAGGTGGGTGTGGACCAGATTGCTCTTCTCAGGTCTGTGTGCTGGGGGGCAATCCTGTAGACCCCTTCGTAGCACGTGGCCCAGCATTCCACCTGCCTGGGGGGACTCCACAGACAGAACATCATAATTAGAGTTTGTTAGATCCATTCTGATTGAATACCTGTTAAAACGTTGCATTGTTTTCTGCGCCAGTGGCCCAGTGCATCCGATTTCAGCCAGCATTTTATTCAGGTTTTTATTAGTGTATGATGGCAACCAACGGACAAGAGAAGAAGGAGAATGATAGATGTACATCAAAGGGAAAAATGACGAATATTCTAAATAATAGTAAACTATTACAAACATGCCTTCTAGTTACATAACAGCACACTATTTTTTTTTTTTTTTTTGCGTTCGTCAGCTTTTACCTCTGACGAAGTCCTTAGAGACTAGGAACTGAATTTTGCGTGTTAATTCGTTTTTCCTGGCAGCCGTGTACAAAGGGGACCCTCGCCGCATAGGCAGAGAACTCCATCTTCGGAGGTACTCATATTTTTTACGTCCATGAGTAATTAACGTTTCTAGCCGGGCCTGGCTGCTCAGACCAGGGGTAGTTGCCCAATAGAAAAATCAAATTAAAATCCCAACTGCTGAAGATTTCAACTCAGAACTTTTGTCTCAAGACCAGTGACTTGCCTCGAGGCCAACCAGCTCCCCCCAGTACACTGTTTTAAACATTCCTTTTCGCTTGTTAATGGTGAACTATATGAAATATACCTTCTATCTGGATAATAGTGAGCTGTTTTTGAAACATACCTTCAGCATGGATAATGGTGAACTGACGAAACATACCTTTTCGCTTGTTAATGGTGAACTATATGAAATATACCTTCTAGCTGGATAATAGTGAGCTGTTTTTGAAACATACCTTCAGCATGGATAATGGTGAACTGACGAAACATACCTTTTCGCTTGTTAATGGTGAACTATATGAAATATACCTTCTAGCTGGATAATAGTGAGCTGTTTTTGAATCATACCTTCAGCATGGATAATGGTGAACTGACGAAACATACCTTTTCGCTTAATAGTGATGAAATATTTGAAACATACCTTTTCGATAGATGATTATTACTATTTTTTAAAAATACCACCTTGCTAGATAATAGTAAACTACTTGAAACATACCTTCTGGCTAGAGAATGTTTTGTTCGCTAGATAACGGTAAACTGTTGAAAACATACCTTTTCGCAGGATAATGATGTCGTACAATAAACATACCTTCTCGTACATGGCTGAAATAAGATTTTTTGGGAATAGCTGGCTGCAGAAATAAATAGACAGACAAGAGATTAAAGTAGATACACGATTGTATACAAAGTGCAAGCAAAGGACTTAATGTCTTAAGTTATCACCATACTTCTGTTATACGCTAGAGACTCAAGCAGTAAATAGTAGAGACCATATAATTATATCTCAATTGTGTAAAGGTAAATGTAAGGTAAAATAAAGTACGAGACTTGAAACTATGCGAGTTTTCACCCACATGTGCTCGGCCGCCTATCCAGAGGTGTTCAGAGACTTCTGGATAGTGTCGCTTCAAGCATCGAAGCTCACGATGCGAGACGGTATTCCTCACCTTCCCAGAGTACTACCCTGGTACCGATTTCTGCCAGCGGCTAGGTCGACCGCGGGGGTACTTTTTTTTCCAACCATGAGTACAATTCACACTGCTTCCAGCGGGAATCGAACACGGGTTGTCAGTACGTCAGAGCTCAGTGGGATTGTTTTTCCAACTAGGCTACCGAGGACCCCCATCTCAATGTTGTATGAATGTGAAGTTAATTATCTCTTTAGTAATTCCAATCACATGTTCTGGTATTTCTAAATCATTATTTCCATATATTGTTACACTATTTTAACAGTACTGTTATTATGTATAACACCCTCTTGTTTATTTGTTGTATGTGGATTGTGGTAAATGTTCGTTATAAACAAAATGTATCCACACATTTGAACTTAATTTTGTTTCGCTTAGTTCACAATTTTAAATTTAGTAAAAAATATGTCAAGTAATTCTGATCATATTTTCAACTCCAGTGTTAAATCAGTCCTATTATAAGGCTGTGAAACATGGAGAATAAAAAAAAAACACGATAATCACGGAGATACAGACTTTCATTAATGGATGATGGCGCAGAATAAAGAGATGGAAATGACAGGACAAAAAGCACTAACGTAGAATTATGGGAAAGTACCAGTCAAATTCCTGTGGATAAATAGATACAACGAAGAAGATGGCGCTAGATAGGACACACACTGCGGAAGCCAGGTGAGAGTATTACACGATATACCATTTTTGGAATCTTCAGGGGACGCGACAAAGAGGAAGATCAAAGTATACTTCGAGATGACAGGTGGTAGCAGAGATGAAGATGATGGGGAAGACATGGAATGGTCATAAAAGAATGTTAGAAAACAGAACGGCTTGGAAAGTTTTTGTTGATGACCTATGCTCTACTGGGAGCTGAAAAAGAGGAAGAAGAAGAATAAGAATTCAGCCTATACCAGCAAAGTAATTCAGCATCTAAAGAGTAAACTTGACAGTGAAAGTTTCTAGCGATAACTGTGTTATTATATTCATGTAGATATCATTTCTGAAATCTGGATTGGGCAGATTTATTAACTTGTAGTCCTGAGTAATTGTGTTGGAATGGATCAGAGTTATCGGACGTTTATTTTAATGTAAGGCCTTCAACTTCAAAACTACTACATAATATTAATTCTATTTACAGTTTTGAATGACATAAACGAAATAAAATTACAAAGAAAATGTTACGCAAAATAAACAATAATATTTGGACATAATATTTTCTTTTTTCTTCTTATACTTCTGTTTATTCTTCTTCTGCCTCGATATCGTCTTCTCCTACCTCTTCTTTTCCTCTTGTTCTTCTATTTCTTCTTTTACTTCTGCTTCTTTACTTCTTGTATCTCTTCTTTTACCTCGACTTCTTCTACTTCTTCTTCTATTTCTACATCTTCTCCTACCTGTTCTTCTTATACTACTTCTACTTCTTCTTCTACTTCTACATCTTCTCCTACCTGTTCTTCTTATACTACTTCTACTTCTTCTTTTTCCTCTTCAACTTCTTTTACTTCTGGGTTAACTGCTTCTCTTCATCGTTCGACTTTAAGAGAACGTTAAATGGGCGTACTTGCACTGTAATGTCTACTACATCAATGTGCAATTTTTCTGCCCTTCGAACGAAGGAATAATGGCTCACCAAGGGATGAGAATTACTCACTTATGATATGTGAATAACATCATACAATTTCCATACTACATTCCCATAATATACGAAATGTAGCTTGAGTTTACTTTATTATCTTTTTTTAAGACGAGAATTCAGACTTGTGGTAATCTCTATGGTTGATTAGTTCAAGCAAGGGTATATTTAATATGAGACAGAGAAAGGTGGTACGCGCCGGATCGTGGAACAAACTAAGATGCTCTCGCGGTTGGGGTATTCCAAAAGAAAAAAATGAAGAATAGAAGCCAAATGGTAATACTTGCTAGGGCCGCCATGCATTCTTTCTATTCACTGGAACATGTATTATGATTAGTATCAACGTCATTATTATGCTAGTTAAATTTTCCCAAATTCCTTATTGTTCATTGTCAGAGGTGACATCACAGTAATCCGGGCAGAAAGCAAACGCTTCAATTCGCTTCCGGTAGATAACGAAGGAATATGCACAACGATGGAACCAGTAGCTCGATACTTATGTACAAACCTGGCTCTAACTTATAGGTTGGAATTTGTATGTGTTCGATGTTGTATTTCAAATTGTTGCGTTACTGTAAATACATCCCGAGGCGGATATTATGACTAGGCGACGGAGACCGCGACTCATTTAATATGTTATCACAATAAATAACACAATAATATTTGAGTTCAATGAGTTAAATGTCAGTGTACAACCAGCCACCGTATTCCCTAGAATAGAGGTGATATAGCTCACAGAATTCAACAGCAACAATATTCCCTAGTATATCTATCTATCCATCTATCTATCTATCTATCTATCTATCTATCTATCTATCTATCTATCTATCTATCTATCTATCTATCTATCTATCTATCTATCTATCTATCTATCTATCTATCTATCTATCTATCTATCTATCTATCTATCTATCTATCTATCTATCTATCTATCTATCTATCTATCTATCTATCTATCTATCTATCTATCTATCTATCTATCTATCTATCTATCTATCTATCTATCTATCTATCTATCTATCTATCTATCTATCTATCTATCTATCTATCTATCTATCTATCTATCTATCTATCTATCTATCTATCTATCTGTCTGTCTGTCTGTCTGTCTGCCTGTCTGTCTGTCTGCCCGTCTGTCTGCCTGCCTGCCTGCCTGCCTGTCTGTCTGTCTGTCTGTCTGTCTACTTACCTACCTGCTCACATATCTATTTGCCTCTCTGTCCATCCACCAATCCTTTCTTTCTCTCTTCCTTGTTTTCTTTCATTTTTTTTTGCTTTCTTTCATTCTTTTTTTTCCTTCTTTCGATCTTTCTATCTTCCAATACTATTTAATATCGTAGTTCAGCGTACTCATACTTCACTATACACGTGTACACAGATGTACAACACTATACCCTATTGTACTGAAATATACCAGGTACCTTTGTGTGGACATATCACAAATCTATATAACTAACACGTTTCATAGAGCATACATATTCTCACACTTCTCCACGTAAAATAAAAGCGGCGTTGCAAACTTAAAACTCCCATAACAAATATAACCCCAAGTGGGTTCTCTAACAAACCAAGCGTCAATCAAAATGTTTCTTAACAAAGCTCCCTCTCAACACTAACAGAGTCTGAACAACATGAAGACAGTACTCACCAGACCAGTTCCAAAAAAGACTCGATGCTGGGAATGTTTAAGTAAGCACCTGGGATGTCAAAACCATCAACTGCGCCGTATTTACTCAAATTAACGAACATCAGCGCCATTCCGATTATGGTGATGAATAAAGTTGAAAGCAGATAGTAAATTGTAGCCACGATCGTAATTGTTGTGGCTTCTGTGAGAGGTGTGAGAGGTGTTAATATTGTTGCGTGGAGGGTACACGGATTTTGTTTTTTGTGTCTGGGAATGTACCCGTATTAGAACTTATTGATCTATTTCTTGCTAAATATGATCACTTACGGCTTAGTAGCAAAAAGTAAAGAGCCCCCTCACGCCAAGTGGCGTATAGGGAATATGGTGTTAGTGACCCGTCACGCGAAGTGGCGTATAGGGAATATGGTGTTAGTGACCATACATTTTACAGACTTTCAGCACATGTCTTTTTTGGGTAATGTGGTCGGTTTTACGCCCGTGCCGCTTTATTTTCCCAGAATAAATCCGGTACCAATTTAAGGCTGGGTGAACCCGGAAGCCGTCGTTTGGGATCGAACCCTACCTCTTGTCTTTTGTAGTCCAGTTCACTAACCACTGAGCTATCGCGGCTCCCACTTACGACTAAGCCATGGTAAAATACGACTAAGCTTTGATCACTTAAGACTAAAATATAGGCAGTTACGATTCAATTATAGTTAATTACCATTAAGCCATGATCACGTAAGACTAGGATATAGTCGTTTACGTCTTAGTTATAGTCAGTTACGACTAAGCCTTGCTCAGTTACGATTAAGCTATGGTCACTTACGACTAAGGCATGGTAAAATACGACTAAGCCATGGTAAAATACGAGTAAGGCATGGTAAAATACGACTAAGCCATGGTAAAATACGAGTAAGGCATGGTAAAATACGAGTAAGGCATGGTAAAATACGAGTAAGGCATGGTAAAATACGAGTAAGGCATGGTAAAATACGACTAAGCCATTGTAAAATACGACTAAGCCATGGTAAAATACGACTGAGCCATGATCACTTAAGACTAAAATATTGCCAGTTACGATTAAGCCAGGTTCACGTAAGACTAAGATATAGTCGTTTAGGACTAAGTTATAGTCAGTTACTTAGGACTAAGTTATAGTCAGTTACGACTAAGCCTTAGTCAGTTACGACTAAGCCAATGTCACTTCGACTAAGCCTTTATCCCTTCGAAAAAACCATTGTCACTTAAGACTAAGCTATAGTACTATAGTGAGTGAAACAAAGAAAAGTAAAAAGAGCTATTTCAGTCTTGTGTTGCATTGAAGTGACATTTCCTTCTATTTTTCAGTTATCTATTTTTGTTTGTCCTACATCCCGCTTACTATTCTAAGTCTTAAGTCACGACAGTCTCTTCACTTCTCTTTAACTCTCTCATTCTTTCTGCGTTACCACTATCTATCTATCTATCTATCTATCTATCTATCTATCTATCTATCTATCTATCTATCTATCTATCTATCTATCTATCTATCTATCTATCTATCTATCTATCTATCTATCTATCTATCTATCTATCTATCTATCTATCTATCTATCTATCTATCTATCTATCTATCTATCTATCTATCTATCTTACACTGTCTGTCTGTCTGTCTGTCCGTCCGTCCGTCCGTCCGACCGTCTATCTCTTTCTCTCTCTCCCGCTCAGTTGTTTTCCCTTTTATGTTTGTTTTTTATTTTTCCCGACTCCTCTTTTTCTGTTTCGCTTCTTCTCTCTCTTTCTCTCTCTCTCTCTCTCTCTCTCTCTCTCTCTCTCTCTCTCTCTCTCTCTTCTCTCACATGCGTTTCTCACTACATCTTCCCAGCTTCTTTCTATTCAATGTAGCAAATCTGTTCCTTCTCATTGAACTACTGTTTTCATGATTCACCTTTAACCAAATTTAAGACCAATCCAGAAATATAAAACATGATTGTGGGCACACAAATTTGACTGACGCGTTCCTTTGTTACTTCCACTTGTTTTCACTTACGTGTTGTTAAAAGTGTCTTGTACATAGTGTGTTTCTACACTTCATGATCTTGCACATAGTGTGTTTCTACACTTCATGATCTTGTGCATAGTGTGTTTCTACACTTCATGATCTTGTACATAGTGTGTTTCTACACTTCATGATCTTGTGCATAGTGTGTTTCTACACTTCATGATCTTGTACATAGTGTGTTTCTACACTTCATGATCTTGTACATAGTGTGTTTCTACACTTCATGATCTTGTACATAGTGTGTTTCTACACTTCATGATCTTGTACATAGTGTGTTTCTACACTTCATGTTCTTGCACATAGTGTGTTTCTATACTTCATGATCTTGTACATAGTGTGTTTCTACACTACATGATCTTGCATCATAGTGTGTTTCTACACTTCATGATCGTGTGCATAGTGTGTTCTACACTTCATGATCTTGTACATAGTGTGTTTCTACACTTAATGATCTTGCACATAGTGTGTTTTTACACTTCATGATCTTGTACATAGTGTGTTTCTACACTTCATGATCTTGTACATAGTGTGTTCTACACTTCATGATCTTGTGCATAGTGTGTTTCTACACTTCATGATCTTGTGCATAGTGTGTTTCTACACTTCATGATCTTGTGCAGTGTGTTTCTACACTTCATGATATTGTACACAGTGTGTTTCTATACTTCATGGTATAGGACACAGTGTGTTTCTACACTTCATGATCTTGTACAGTGTGTTTCTACACTTCATGGTCTAGGACACAGTGTGTTTCTACACTTCATGATCTTGTAAGTAGTGTGTTTCTACACTTCATGGTCTTGTATATAGTGTGTTTATACGCTTCGTGATCTTGTACATAATGTGTATCTACACTTCATTTTCTTGTGCAGTGTGTTTCTACACTTCATGATCTTGTACACAGTGTGTTTCTACACTTCATGGTCTAGGACACATTGTGTTTCTACACTTCATGATCTTGTACACAGTGTGTTTCTACACTTCATGGTCTAGGACACAGTGTGTTTCTACACTTCATGATCTTGTACACAGTGTGTTTCTACACTCCATGGTCTAGGACACAGTGTGTTTCTACACTTCATGATCTTGTACACAGTGTGTTTTCATAGTCTTCCACTATGTCTTCAATCTGCGTAAGTAGTAGTAGTGGCTGTGAACCCACCCTAAAAGTGGAATAACATGCACCGAAAGACAATAGATTTGGCACCGACTTTGCACCAAACATGCAACAAAACGGTGCCAAAAAAAAAAAAAAAAAAAAATTATTTTTTTTTTTCGAATTCGCGATTTTTTCGAACTTCATTATTTTTTTTTGGGGGGGGAATTTTTTTTTTTTTTGGGTTCGTCAGTTTGTCGAAACGGTCTACTGTTACTGAGAGCTTAACTCAGGTAAATTCAAAAGATCGTGTGCTAATCGGCTTATTGTCCGGTGATCGTCTCTCGCTGTGTGTTAGATGAAAATATTTGTGAAAGAGTATTTTAAAAGAGTATATTTGTGAAAGTAAAAATTCAGAATTATTTAAAAAATATGTATTTGTGAAAGTAAACTCAGAATTATTAAAAATAAAAAAAAAAACAGTCTCCCTTCAGGATTCGAACACGGGTCTACTACGTGACAGGCCAGGCAACATGTAAAAAAAAAAATGCTGACAAGCAATAACATTGAAAGGTTAGTTTTGTCGAACGGTCTCCTGTGTTTCTGAGAGCTTAACCGCAGGTAAATTCAATAGAGACTCGGTGCTAATCCGTGTCCGGTGATCGTCGCTCCGTGTCCGGTGATCGCCTCGCTCGTGTTAGAAATTTGTGAAAGAGTATTTTAAAAGAGTATGTGAAAGTGATAAATAAAAAATACGAAATGTTTCAAAACGTTAAGAAATATAGTTAAATGTGATAAAACTGATTTTTAAAAAAGGCGAAATAATAAAAACTATGAAAAAAATAAGTTAACTGTAAATACTGACGGAAAACTGTATGTTAAGTCAAGAAACTGGAATGACATGGCAGCTTTTGTTGACTGGGCTAGTGGTACTTGAGGAATGCTATTGTTAGGAAAAATCGCTTATTATTGTCAAGGAATCGTGGTCATTGATAGGAAAATACGACTAGCGCGCGGGCGGGAACGAGTTGGTTGACACAGGTGTGTTATTGTAGTATCGCTAACATCATGTGCCAGGATAGCGGTTCTTGGGGAAAGATTATTGGTCGTGTGTGTTATCGCTACCAACATCATCATGTGTCGGTTAGTAAGGTGTGCTAATATTAAATAGTGACGCTCGCTCTTTCTCATTCAATGTAAAGCAAAACAAAAAATTCTATATTTCACAATTTTATTAATACATCATATATATATTACTGTCCGGATGCTGATAATTTTAACCGTCTGGGTTTCCTACACAACCGCCCTCCATTTTGACAAAACCTTGATCAAAGCTGGAATAGGTAATCGAGGACTTGGCTGAAACATCCTGGTCATCCATACTGGCTGCCGGAGCTGTCGTCTGATTAACAAGAGTGAGGTCCCCTTGGTTAACAGAAAAGGGCGTGTAGTTGATGTTAGCATAAGCGTTTTCGAGACTACCTTAACGCCATGTGCCACCCTCAACACCATCCTCTCTCTCTCTCTCTCTCTCTCTCTCTATCGCATATCCAAGCTAACTCAAGTCAAATAAAAATCATCACCAAGCCACACAAATTGACACATCATCATCATGTGCCACCCTCAACACTATCATCATCATCATCCACCCTCATCACCCCTTCCTATCATCATCATGTGCCACCCTCAACACTATCATCATCATCATCCACCCTCATCACCCCTTCCTATCATCATCATGTGCCACCCTCAACACCATCCTCTCTCTCTCTCTCTCTCTCTCTCTCTCTCTCTCTCTCTATCACATATCCAAGCTAACTCAAGTCAAATAAAAATCATCACCAAGCCACACAAATTGACACATCATCATCATGTGCCACCCTCAACACTATCATCATCATCATCCACCCTCATCACCCCTTCCTATCATCATCATGTGCCACCCTCAACACCATCCTCTCTCTCTCTCTCTCTCTCTCTCTATCACATATCCAAGCTAACTCAAGTCAAATAAAAATCATCATCATGTGCCACCCTCAACACTAGCATCATGTGCCACCCTCAACACTAGCATCATGTGCCACCCTCAACACTAGCATCATGTGCCTCAATACTATCATCTTGTGCCTCAACATCACCCTTCAAGTCCTATCATCATCATGTGCCACCCTCAACACCATCATCAGCCATTCAGGTCCTAGCATCAAACCACACAAAGTATCAACCAGCGAAATTCTCTCTCTCTCTCTCTCTGTCTCTCTCACATTCATGGTCAAGTCAAATAAAAATCATCATCATGTGCCACCCTCAACACCATCATCCCTTCATGTCCTATCATCATCATGTGCCACCCTCAACACTAGCATCATGTGCCACCCTCAACACTAGCATCATGTGCCTCAACACTATCATCTTGTGCCTCAACATCACCCTTCAAGTCCTATCATCATCATGTGCCACCCTCAACACCATCATCAGCCCTTCAGGTCCTAGCATCAAACCACACAAAGTATCAACCAGCGAAATTCTCTCTCTCTCTCTCTCTCTCTCTCTCTCTGTCTCTCTCACATTCATGGTAAACCAAAACAAAATAAATCACTAAGATTTTACCACCATAACACACAAATTTAGGGTCATATTAAAAAAAGTCGACTTTAAAACCATACAAATCTACTCCCATACTCATAAAAGTTAGACACATCAAACAGATAATTACTTCCAAACTCCAAAAAAAAAAAAGTTAGACCAAATCACGCCTCGATCGTTCTCTAACATTGCCTCGATCGTTCTTTAACATTGCCTCCAGCATTCTTTAACATTGCCTCCAGCGTTCTTTAACATTGCCTCCAGCGTTCTGTAACATTGCCTCGATCGTTCTTTAACATTGCCTCCAGCGTTCTGTAACATTGCCTCGATCGTTCTTTAACATTGCCTCCAGCGTTCTCTAACATTCCCTCGATCGTTCGTTAACATTGCCTCCATCGTTCTTTAACACTGCCTCCAGCGTTCTCTAACATTCCCTTGCTCGTTCTCTAACATTTTCATTAGTTGGAGTCTTTGTGTTGCCTTCTTAGTGAGATTCTCTACGTGTTTCTTCAGGCTCAATTGTCAGTCTAGTTGTATTCCTAAAAAATCTACTTCCAAACTGATACTAGTTAGACACAATGATCAGATAGTTACATCCAAATCGCAAACATTTTACCCCAGAACACAAAAATTTAGGGTCATACTAAAAAAGTCGACCTAAAAATCCCAAAGGGCAGAAACTTAGGAGGCAAGGGCAGAAACCTAGGAGACAAGGGCAGAAACCTAGGAGGCGAGGGCAGAAACCAAAGAGGCAAGGTCAGAAATCTAGGAAGTTGTGTTAGAAAACAAGGAGGGAAGGTCAGAAACCTAGGAGGCATGGTCAGAAATCTAGGAAGCTGTGTTAGAAAACAAGGAGGGAAGGTCAGAAAGGACATGCTCACCTATCGGAACTTTTGTCCCTCATATGCTATTTCAAAAGTTGTCTTCGTCAATTTAGGGAAGGTCAGAAAACTAGGAAGCAAAGGCTGAAAACAAGGAGGGAAGGTCAGAAACCTAGGAAGCAAAGGCTGAAAACAAGGAGGGGAGGTCAGAAATCTAGGAAGCTGTGTTAGAAAACAAGGAGGGAAGGTCAGAAACCTAGGAGGCATGGTCAGAAATCTAGGAAGCTGTGTTAGAAAACAAGTAGGCAAGGTGAGAAAACAAGGAGGGAAGGTCAGAAATCTAAGAGGCGAGGGCAGAAACCTAGGAGACAAGGGCAGAAACCTAGGAAGCAAAGGCTGAAAACAAGGAGGCATGGTCAGAAATCTAGGAAGCTGTGTTAGAAAACAAGGAGGGAAGGTCAGAAACCTAGGAGGCATGGTCAGAAATCTAGGAAGCTGTGTTAGAAAACAAGGAGGCGAGGGCAGAAACCAAAGAGGCAAGGTCAGACATTTTCATTATTTGGAGTCTTTGTATTACCTTCTTAGTGAGATTCTCTACGTGTTTCTTCAAAAAGCTACTCTCATTCTCATACTAGTTAGACACATCGAACCGTTCGTTATTTCTAAAGCCCAAAAAAAAAAAGTTTGGCCAAATCACTAACAATTTACCCACAGAACAAAATAAATATAGACTCATATTAAAAAAGTCGACCTCAAAACCATAAAAATCTACTCCCACACTCATCTAAAAGTTACACCAAAACCGCACGAGATTTGCACCGTGCAAAAACATGCACAAGTTTGACACGTGCACCAGTTTGGCACAATGCACATTCGTAAAGGGCGTAACAATCATAAAAGTGATTTTTAAGTAAATTTTTTTTTTTTTTTGGTATGGGGATGTCTATTGGTGCATTGTGCCAAACTGGTGCGCGTGTCAAACTTGTGCATGTTTTTGCACGGTGCAAATCTCGTGCGGTTTTGGTGTAACTTTTAGATGAGTGTGGGAGTAGATTTTTATGGTTTTGAGGTCGACTTTTTTAATATGAGTCTATATTTATTTTGTTCTGTGGGTAAATTGTTAGTGATTTGGCCAAACTTTTTTTTTTGGGCTTTAGAAATAACGAACGGTTCGATGTGTCTAACTAGTATGAGAATGAGAGTAGCTTTTTGAAGAAACACGTAGAGAATCTCACTAAGAAGGTAATACAAAGACTCCAAATAATGAAAATGTCTGACCTTGCCTCTTTGGTTTCTGCCCTCGCCTCCTTGTTTTCTAACACAGCTTCCTAGATTTCTGACCATGCCTCCTAGGTTTCTGACCTTCCCTCCTTGTTTTCTAACACAGCTTCCTAGATTTCTGACCATGCCTCCTTGTTTTCAGCCTTTGCTTCCTAGGTTTCTGCCCTTGTCTCCTAGGTTTCTGCCCTCGCCTCTTAGATTTCTGACCTTCCCTCCTTGTTTTCTCACCTTGCCTACTTGTTTTCTAACACAGCTTCCTAGATTTCTGACCATGCCTCCTAGGTTTCTGACCTTCCCTCCTTGTTTTCTAACACAGCTTCCTAGATTTCTGACCTCCCCTCCTTGTTTTCAGCCTTTGCTTCCTAGGTTTCTGACCTTCCCTCCTTGTTTTCAGCCTTTGCTTCCTAGTTTTCTGACCTTCCCTAAATTGACGAAGACAACTTTTGAAATAGCATATGAGGGACAAAAGTTCCGATAGGTGAGCATGTCCTTTCTGACCTTCCCTCCTTGTTTTCTAACACAGCTTCCTAGATTTCTGACCATGCCTCCTAGGTTTCTGACCTTCCCTCCTTGTTTTCTAACACAACTTCCTAGATTTCTGACCTTGCCTCTTTGGTTTCTGCCCTCGCCTCCTAGGTTTCTGCCCTTGTCTCCTAGGTTTCTGCCCTTGCCTCCTAAGTTTCTGCCCTTTGGGATTTTTAGGTCGACTTTTTTAGTATGACCCTAAATTTTTGTGTTCTGGGGTAAAATGTTTGCGATTTGGATGTAACTATCTGATCATTGTGTCTAACTAGTATCAGTATGGAAGTAGATTTTTTAGGAATACAACTAGACTGACAATTGAGCCTGAAGAAACACTTAGAGAATCTCACTAAGAAGGCAACACAAAGACTCCAACTAATGAAAATGTTAGAGAACGAGCAAGGGAATGTTAGAGAACGCTGGAGGCAGTGTTAAAGAACGATGGAGGCAATGTTAACGAACGATCGAGGGAATGTTAGAGAACGCTGGAGGCAATGTTAAAGAACGATCGAGGCAATGTTACAGAACGCTGGAGGCAATGTTAAAGAACGATCGAGGCAATGTTACAGAACGCTGGAGGCAATGTTAAAGAACGCTGGAGGCAATGTTAAAGAACGCTGGAGGCAATGTTAAAGAACGATCGAGGCAATGTTAGAGAACGATCGAGGCGTGATTTGGTCTAACTTTTTTTTTTTTGGAGTTTGGAAGTAATTATCTGTTTGATGTGTCTAACTTTTATGAGTATGGGAGTAGATTTGTATGGTTTTAAAGTCGACTTTTTTTAATATGACCCTAAATTTGTGTGTTATGGTGGTAAAATCTTAGTGATTTATTTTGTTTTGGTTTACCATGAATGTGAGAGAGACAGAGAGAGAGAGAGAGAGAGAGAGAGAGAATTTCGCTGGTTGATACTTTGTGTGGTTTGATGCTAGGACCTGAAGGGCTGATGATGGTGTTGAGGGTGGCACATGATGATGATAGGACTTGAAGGGTGATGTTGAGGCACAAGATGATAGTGTTGAGGCACATGATGCTAGTGTTGAGGGTGGCACATGATGCTAGTGTTGAGGGTGGCACATGATGATGATAGGACATGAAGGGATGATGGTGTTGAGGGTGGCACATGATGATGATTTTTATTTGACTTGACCATGAATGTGAGAGAGACAGAGAGAGAGAGAGAGAGAGAGAGAGAATTTCGCTGGTTGATACTTTGTGTGGTTTGATGCTAGGACCTGAATGGCTGATGATGGTGTTGAGGGTGGCACATGATGATTATAGGACTTGAAGGGTGATGTTGAGGCACAAGATGATAGTATTGAGGCACATGATGCTAGTGTTGAGGGTGGCACATGATGCTAGTGTTGAGGGTGGCACATGATGCTAGTGTTGAGGGTGGCACATGATGATGATTTTTATTTGACTTGAGTTAGCTTGGATATGTGATAGAGAGAGAGAGAGAGAGAGAGAGAGAGAGGATGGTGTTGAGGGTGGCACATGATGATGATAGGAAGGGGTGATGAGGGTGGATGATGATGATGATAGTGTTGAGGGTGGCACATGATGATGATGTGTCAATTTGTGTGGCTTGGTGATGATTTTTATTTGACTTGAGTTAGCTTGGATATGCGATAGAGAGAGAGAGAGAGAGAGAGAGAGGATGGTGTTGAGGGTGGCACATGATGATGATGTGTCAATTTGTATGGCTTGGTGATGATTTTTATTTGACTTGAGTTAGCTTGGATATGTGATAGAGAGAGAGAGAGAGAGAGAGAGAGAGAGGATGGTGTTGAGGGTGGCACATGATGATGATAGGAAGGGGTGATGAGGGTGGATGATGATGATGATAGTGTTGAGGGTGGCACATGATGATGATAGGAAGGGTGATGAGGGTGGATGATGATGATGATAGTGTTGAGGGTGGCACATGATGATGATGTGTCAATTTGTGTGGCTTGGTGATGATTTTTATTTGACTTGAGTTAGCTTGGATATGCGATAGAGAGAGAGAGAGAGAGAGAGAGAGAGGATGGTGTTGAGGGTGGCACATGGCGTTAAGGTAGTCTCGAAAACGCTTATGCTAACATCAACTACACGCCCTTTTCTGTTAACCAAGGGGACCTCACTCTTGTTAATCAGACGACAGCTCCGGCAGCCAGTATGGATGACCAGGATGTTTCAGCCAAGTCCTCGATTACCTATTCCAGCTTTGATCAAGGTTTTGTCAAAATGGAGGGCGGTTGTGTAGGAAACCCAGACGGTTAAAATTATCAGCATCCGGACAGTAATATATATATGATGTATTAATAAAATTGTGAAATATAGAATTTTTTGTTTTGCTTTACATTGAATGAGAAAGAGCGAGCGTCACTATTTAATATTAGCACACCTTACTAACCGACACATGATGATGTTGGTAGCGATAACACACACGACCAATAATCTTTCCCCAAGAACCGCTATCCTGGCACATGATGTTAGCGATACTACAATAACACACCTGTGTCAACCAACTCGTTCCCGCCCGCGCGCTAGTCGTATTTTCCTATCAATGACCACGATTCCTTGACAATAATAAGCGATTTTTCCTAACAATAGCATTCCTCAAGTACCACTAGCCCAGTCAACAAAAGCTGCCATGTCATTCCAGTTTCTTGACTTAACATACAGTTTTCCGTCAGTATTTACAGTTAACTTATTTTTTTCATAGTTTTTATTATTTCGCCTTTTTTAAAAATCAGTTTTATCACATTTAACTATATTTCTTAACGTTTTGAAACATTTCGTATTTTTTATTTATCACTTTCACATACTCTTTTAAAATACTCTTTCACAAATTTCTAACACGAGCGAGGCGATCACCGGACACGGAGCGACGATCACCGGACACGGATTAGCACCGAGTCTCTATTGAATTTACCTGCGGTTAAGCTCTCAGAAACACAGGAGACCGTTCGACAAAACTAACCTTTCAATGTTATTGCTTGTCAGCATTTTTTTTTACATGTTGCCTGGCCTGTCACGTAGTAGACCCGTGTTCGAATCCTGAAGGGAGACTGTTTTTTTTTTTTATTTTTTATAATTCTGAGTTTACTTTCACAAATACATATTTTTTAAATAATTCTGAATTTTTACTTTCACAAATATACTCTTTTAAAATACTCTTTCACAAATATTTTCATCTAACACACAGCGAGAGACGATCACCGGACAATAAGCCGATTAGCACACGATCTTTTGAATTTACCTGAGTTAAGCTCTCAGTAACAGTAGACCGTTTCGACAAACTGACGAACCCCAAAAAAAAAAAAATCCCCCCCCCCCAAAAAAAAATAATGAAGTTCGAAAAAATCGCGAATTCGAAAAAAAAAATAATTTTTTTTTTTTTTTTTTGGGCACCGTTTTGTTGCATGTTTGGTGCAAAGTCGGTGCCAAATCTATTGTCTTTCGGTGCATGTTATTCCACTTTTAGGGTGGGTTCACAGCCACTACTACTACTTGCGTATTCGCTATTGCAATAATATAAAAGTAATATAATTTGATCAAATCTAATATTAAACCTCCACGTTTGCATACATTTAAGACAAGTAACAGCTTTTCGTGAAAGAGATTGGAGCTTTATCACGTATTATTCCAAAGAAAGCCATGGAGAGAAATTCTAATTTATGTCTGAAGAAAAATCTACTTTGAAATGTGAATTTATAGAAGAATGGAAAGGATTTTTGATGGAAAGAAAAGAAAACAAACGATGAAGTCTTAAAACAACTAAAAATTCTACTAAAAGCAATATTGGAAGGGAAAATACGAGGCAAAAGAGGCAGAGGCAGACCAAGACAATAATATGGACGAGTAACATTAAAAGATGGACAGCTTTTGTACACTCAGAGCAAGCAACAGAGCGAAACGGCACTCCATGGTAGTCAAATTTCGATGCGAGACGGCACTCATTAATGTTGATGAACAGATTTCAAATATGTAGGAACAACATTATGCTAAAACCTGTTTGTAAAGATAAGAACATCATTATTGGTTCTAGTATTATGTTGATAACCACCTTTATTAAATCGGTTGTTCTATAAACATCGTGAAACATGGAACCTTACAGTAGATATGTAACAAAAAATATAAGCTATAGAGATGAAATGTTGTAGTAAGGGGAGTATTTCTTACGTAGATCGTATCATAAATTTAATAAAAGTTCGCAAAATTATACAAGTAATCGTATACATGATGATCGCTTGACTATTGTAAAGAACCGGAAAATGTGATTACTTGGTCAAGGATCTCGATCGTCTGGCCTAGCAACGAACATTCTACAAGGAACTGAAAAGATCGAGAAGTAGAAATAAGCGAAGAGGAGGTGGGAAGATAACATCAAAGAATAGACAGACCTCAAAGTTGCTGACTTCCAAAGAATGGGTGAAAATAAAGAGAGTTTGAGAAGGTTGACGAAATATGTCAGTAGTGAGCCAGCGATCACCAGGGTTATGAGATAAAGAAAAAGAAGAACAAGAAGGAGAAGAGGAAGAAGAAGAACAAGAAGAAGAACAAGAAGAAGAACAAGAAGAAGAACAAGAAGAAGAACAAGAAGATGAGGACGAAGAAGAAGAACAAGAACAAGAAGACGAAGAAGAAGAAGAAGGACAACATTCTACAAAAACTGCATAACAGAAAGCGAAGTAGCATCAGATACAGTAAAGTACACCAAATACAGGGGAACAGCTACCCCTCTTTTTTAACATTAAATAGACATAAAGAGCACACATAACCATCTTGGTAAAAAATAATTATTTACTACCATCCTGTACTATAGTTACCAAACATCGACAGTTACACAGTTCATAAGTGGACATTCAAACCCACAGAAATGAACGGGCCGCAATTGGATTAACCAAAATGAACACAATTAGAAACGAGGCGATAAGAGAGGTTATAGCTATAGAACCAGTCCTTGACTTATATACAGAGACAACAGATGCAGTGGTTCACTAGTCAACTGTTATAAGAGTTTTCACGAGAATGCTTTTATAAGAGTTTTCAGACAGCTGGTATAAGAGTTTTCATACAGACAGCTTTTATAATAGTTTTCACAAGACAGCTGGTATAAGTGTTTCTACAAGACAGCTGGTATAAGTGTTTCTACAAGACAGCTGGTATAAGTGTTTCTACAAGACAGCTGGTATAAGTGTTTCTACAAGACAGCTGGTATAAGTGTTTCCACAAGACAGCTGCTATAAGTGTTTCTACAAGATAGCTGGTATAAGTGTTTCTACAAGACAGCTGGTATAAGTGTTTCTACAAGACAGCTGGTATAAGTGTTTCCACAAGACAGCTGGTATAAGTGTTTCTACAATACAGCTGGTATAAGTGTTTCCACAAGACAGCTGGTATAAGTGTTTCTACAAGACAGCTGGTATAAGTGTTT
This sequence comes from Megaustenia siamemsis, assembly GCA_032433765.1. NCBI lineage: Eukaryota > Metazoa > Mollusca > Gastropoda > Stylommatophora > Ariophantidae > Megaustenia > Megaustenia siamemsis. Next base: position 21,241,682 of record JAVIAB010000160.1, on the reverse strand, counting down.
CTACAAGACAGCTGGTATAAGTGTTTCTACAAGACAGCTGGTATAAGTGTTTCTACAAGAAAGCTGTTAGGACAGTTTCCACAAGAGATAAATAAGAAAAAAAAACGTTAACTCCCTCAAAATATAACTGAATACGCACTGAGTACAAAATGAACAACTGAGAAAAAAGTTTTGTCGCGTGATTAGAAAGGCCACAATATGGTACAACGAGCCATCACCAAAGACTACAAGAACACCGGACTCAAGAGTCGCGAGAAACATGAATTGATGGAATATTAGAAACAATAGGAAACATAACAGCACGAGAAAAGCTAATAAGAGAGAGAAAGATACAAACGTAGTCTCCCCTCAAAGCTGAAAAGGAAATGAAGATGAAAAGAAGTCGAAAATGATTCATATTTCAGTTGTTTCACTAAACATAGAGATTTTAATTACCATTTTCTGTCTTCCTTACCCGGTTCCTGAAATGAAAAGGTGGTTACTGTGGTAATTATAGAGGACACAACATGAATGATGATCGTGCACTGGAGCATGTTCAACATGATGGTACCAGGGAGCTGAAAGAAACGGATGTTTAGAGGAATCAGCCCTTTAATCTTACCGATTGTTGTCCACCTTCTCATACACACACGCGCGCGCACATTTATATTCAAACACACAAGCACACACACACACATTATATATTTTATAAGTGAAAGAAAATATGATGATCTGGCTGCAGATTGTAGCACATGGAGTCATCATCATCATCATCACTTGATGTCTCTCCACAAATTTCGATCTCGACAGTCATTTATCATTTCTGTTGTTGACCTTCTGCCAAGCCATTCTCTTAAGCTGTCTGATATTTTCTCTCTTTGCTTCCCTCTTTCTCTTCGTCCCTCAATTTTCCCAGTTGTTATAATATATTCCAGCTGTTCTCTTCTCATTACATGGTCAAAAATGATGATTGTTTCTTTATATTTTTGGAAATTAGCTCTCTTTTTGCTTTGAGCTCTCTCAGAACATTTTCATTACTCTTCTTAGCTGTCCATGGTATTCTCAACATTTTTCTGTAAAACTATATTTCTACAGACTCCAGTGATTTTCTTGTTAGTTGTCCTCTTGTCCATGATTCACATCCATATGTTAAGACTGGCTCTACATAAAATTTAAGAACTCTTTTTCTTGTTTCTATTGCCAAGCACATGGAGTACAAAAGTAAAACAAAAACAAAAAAACACAGTAACCTTCAAACAAGCGCTGACATCAAATACAAAATCAAAAGACGCAGGAGAAAGGAAATGAGACCTGGCACCACCGATACGTCTTGTTCATTCTGCGGTCGAATTTGTCTATCCAATGTTGGCAGGAAAACAGCATCCAGCATAGAGCACTAATATTTTACAAAACTACTGACTTATATTCATTTAAGACAAATGAGATTTTTGAGCCATGTTAAAAAGACACGGCATTCTACTTAAAGGAGTGGCGATACTAAAAAAAAAAAAAGAAGAAAAGTGGTATGGTGACAGCTTTACGTGGTAATGGACGAAACAAAAGTCGACGTTTCGGCCAAGTAGGCCTTCATCTGGACGAACAACAAACACAAAAATTATATATAACGATATATTAACAAATCTAACTACATGGCGATAATATGCTAGATACTAAAGACAGTGCTCTAGGCAAACCTTCCTTCTACATGCTTCCTAAAATCCACAAGCCTAATAACCCTGGTCGCCCCATTGTTTCAGCATGTAGTTGTCCTACAGAACATATATCCGACTATCTCGACAGCATTTTCCAACCCATAGTGACATCCCTTCCCACCTACGTCAAGGACACTAATCATGCTCTCACTATCTTCTCTTCTCTTTCCCTTACCCCGGAACGCTCGTACCGACTTTTCGTCCTGGACGTATGCTCTCTGTATACCTCTATCCCTCATGCTGATGGCCTGATAGCTCTTAAATTCTTTCTTGACCAAAGAAAACATCCATCCGTGGATACTTCTACTCTCCTCCGTCTCACTGAACTTGTTCTCAACCTTAATACTTTCGAATTCAATGGCCTATTCTATGACCAGGTCAGTGGTGTAGCAATGGGAACCAAGATGGGTCCTAGTTATGCTTGCCTGTTCATGGGTTACCTTGAACCTCAAATACTGAATTCATACCGTGGCCCCCTGCCCATTAAATACCTCCGGTACATCGATGATGTCTTTGGACTGACTGACTTGCCGGAAGATGACATCTCTAGATTCATCGACTACATTGGTAACTTTCACAAATCCATCAAGATGACATCTCCAGATTCATCGACTACATTGGTAACTTTCACAAATCCATCAAGATGACATCTCCAGATTCATCGACTACATTGGTAACTTTCACAAATCCATCAAGATGACATCTCCAGATTCATCGACTACATTGGTAACTTTCACAAATCCATCAAGATTACATCTTATATCTCTACCTCGTCCGTCACTTTTCTTGATCTGGTCGTCTCCCTTGGTACCTCCAGCCTCCTCACTTCCGTCTTCTATAAACCCACGGACGCCCACTGTTATCTTCTCTACACCTCGTCTCATCCATCTCACTGCAGAGATTCCATTCCATATTCTCAATTATTACGACTTCGTCGTATCTGCCAGGATGATCACGATTTTCTTCAACAGGCCCACCTGATGTTAAATTTCTTTAGGCGTCGTCTCTATCCTGATTCGGTTCTCCAATCTGCCTTGAAGAGAGCTCTCGATATTCCCCGTTCGGTGGCACTCACCCCATCCACCCGCCGTTCCTCTGACAGGACCATATTTACCCTCACCTACCACCCCCATAACTTGGCTGCGGTGAGGATCCTTAACCGGTATCGCTCCATTCTCCACTCAGATCCTACTACCCGCCTACTTTTCAGTGATCCTCCATTGGTCGCCTTCAAACGTGACAGGAGTCTGAGAGACATTCTTGTCACTAGCCGCCTCCCCCGCTCAAACCACAAACACCTTGGTACTGTTCCTTGTGGACGTCGGGTTTGCAGAACTTGTGACTACGTGCTTTGCACCGATTCGGTCTTATTCCCTAATAAGCGATTTGACATCAAGGAGGGGTTCACTTGTGTGTCGCGGAATATCATCTACACCATAATATGCAAGCACTGCCAGATGACGTATGTGGGTGAAAGTGGACGAGGCTTGAGTGAAAGATTTTGTGAGCATCTTCGTGATGTTGAACAAAAGACTGGCAGCCCGGTGTCTGCCCATTTCAACTCCCCTGGACATAGTGGTAAACTCGACATGCAAGTTACTGGCATTGTCTCATGTCACTCTAGCAATCGCATCAGGTTCGTCCTTGAGAATCGCCTTATTGCCCAATTGGGTTCGCTGTCCCCCCAAGGTATGAACATATCACTCTCATACTCATAGGACACCCACTACATATTTCATACCTCCATGCGCTACTTAATCTGTATATTTGGATACATTTGTCTGCACATGTATTGGCACATTTGGGCTCCTTTGGGTTTTTCTTTTGTGGGCCTTGCGGCAATATATGTGCCAATTTATGCTTTTACGCATGCATTGTTACATACACATACTTATGTTTACACATCGGTTCGGGTTGTATACACAGAGTTAGACGTGCATAGTTTACACATATCCTGTACCCACCTCCCCATATTTTTAGAACCCTTCCTTTCCGTCTTCTCGCCTGACTTCCTGGTCAGAGAGATTTATATCGGCCCTGTCGTATCAATTCAGTCAATTTCGAGACTGACCCAGCTCAGGAACACAGGGAAGTGACCAATTTATTTTTCCTCTCTTTAGTATCTAGCATATTATCGCCATGTAGTTAGATTTGTTAATATATCGTTATATATAATTTTTGTGTTTGTTGTTCGTCCAGATGAAGGCCTACTTGGCCGAAACGTCGACTTTTGTTTCGTCCATTACCACGTAAAGCTGTCACCATACCACTTTTCTTCTTCTTTTTTTTTTAGTATCGCCATTATCATCAGCTTTACAGCAGCTTCGCATCTCTACGCATCTTGGTGCATCTTGATGCCTTTACCTCTACTTAAAGGAGTCTTGGAAGGGAAAATACAAGGTAAAAGAGGCAGCGGCAGACTTAGGCTAACATGGACAAGTAAGATCAAAAGATGGACAAGTCAGTCAATGACAACCTGCACTATCAAAGCGAGAGACAGAGCGGAATGGCGCATCACTGTAGCCAATCTTCGATGCGGAGACGACAATATATATGTAAATATATATATACATTTTTTTCAAGTATTTTTCAAGAAAATCGTAGTTTTACTGCTCAGTTATTCCATGTCTTTATTGTGAAGACAGACCAGCAAGCCCACTCCTAGACCAGCTAGTCCCAAAATACTCAGAGCTGACTGAACTGGACAATGAACCTACTGAGAAGGACTTCATGATGTCTTCCACGACCTCTCAAGTGGAGAAGCTTCTGGTAACAACATCCCAGCCGAAGTACTGAAGTAAAATCTTGAAACACTTCTGCCCCATCTCTATAAACTCCTTGTCCAATGCTGAAGAAGTTGTGATATACCCCAGGACATGAAAGATGCCAAGATTTTAACGTTATAAAAAAATAAAAGGGACAGGGGCTATCGCAACAACTGTAGGGGTATATCCCTCCTGAGTTTAAGTGGAAAAGAATTGTTTTAAAATCCTACATCAACTGGCAAAACGTATCTTTCCTGAGTCCCAGTGCTGGTTTAGAGCTGGATGGTCAACCACCGATGTGACTTTTACTTTCCGCCAAATGCAGGAAAAATACAAGGAACAGAGAAGAGCTCTATAGAATTGCGGTGATCTCACAATGGCTTTTGACACAGTGAGCAGAGCAGGTCTATACAGGGTGCTGGAAAATGTTGGCTGCCCACCTACAATACTAAAGATAATCAAGTCATTTCATAACAATATGTCTGCCACCATCCAGTTCGACGGTAGATCTTCCCAGCCCATTGACATGAATTGTGGAGTCAAACAAGGATGTGTCCTTGCCCCTACCCTATTCGGAATATGTTCCCCTGCCCTTCTACACAATGCGCTTGAAACCGTCTCTGTAGACATGTACATCCGTACAAGATCTGACGGCTTGTTATTCAATCTTGCACGTCCGAGGTCAACATTTAAAACAACAGAAACCACAATCATGGAGCTTCTATTCGCTGATAATGCAGGACTGGTAGCTCACGAGGAATCTGTCTTACAGTCAATGATTGACAATCTAGCTAGATCATCTGATTTATTCTCCCTGTCAATAAGTATACAGAAAATTGTGGTGCTTCAACAAGGTGTAGCCAGTCCCGCAGCTATATCATTAAATAACACACCCCTTGAACATGTGAGAAAGTTCACCTACCTCGGTTCTATGGTCACCACAACTGTCTCCCTTGAAGAAGAGATACTTTCCCGAATCAGAAATGCAGCTTCCATATTTGTAAACTTAAAAATAGAGCATGGGCCAACACCAAATTAACAGTCAAAACTAAGATTCAAATTTACTAAAGTTGTGTGCTTAGTACACTTCTATACGGATCACAAACTTAGACTACCTATGCAGAGCAGGAGAAAACGTTAAACAGCTTTCATGTGCACGAAAGATTATGAAAATCAAATGGCAGGACAAAGTAACCAAATCTAATGTCTTACAAGGAGCCAAGCTCCCATCCATCATGGCAGCACTTAGGAGTCGTAGATTAAAGTGGCTGGGTCATGTAAGAAGAATGGCAAACATTAGTATTCCAAAACAACACTGTATGGCGAACTTAGGGACGGAATGAGACCAAAGGGCAGACCAATGCTGAGATAGAAGTATGTTTGCAGTGCTTCCTTGAGGGAATTCTCTATCAGTGAAAAAAAACTGGGAAAATCTGGCTGCAGATCGTAGCTCATGATAACAACAACAACAAAAAATGCCACAACAACTTTCGAAGCAATGCTGATGTCAAATTCAGAAGACAAAGGGCGCAGGAGAAAAGAAACAAGGCCAAGTACCACAAATACATCTTGTTCGTTCTGTGGATGGATCTGTCTGTCCAATATTGGTAGATTCAACAACGAAAGAAGCTGTTCAGCAAAGCAGCATTCAACATAAGACACTAATATTTTTTTACCAAACCACTGACTTATCATGATTGCTTGCTACCAATCGTCTGCCAAGTCGCCAAAGGCCATATATATCTATGCTGAAATATAATTATATATACATATTCTAATTAATTATGTATACATATACCAAGTAACCATAGGTCATATATATCTATGCTGAAATATAATTATATATACATATTCCCGTGTGTTACCGGGGCCTCATTATGAGGGAAGTAAAGAATAGTAACTCTGTGACCTTTCAGGCATGTCGTAAGAGGCGACCGAGGAGGTTGATTGATGGCTTGACAATCTGTCATTGTAAAAAGTATTGTTATGGAAACAAGAGCCATAGAATTTAGCAATGATCTCTGCAATATGTGCCATTTTGGCACGCAAGGTTTCTGTTTTTGAGATTGTGGTTCTGCCCTATGTGCCGTCCTCGACTCGAAAGGACAATAGATAGATAGGTACATATTCTGCCAAATTACTGCAATTCATTTATACGAGCAAACAGTACCACAAGTTAAAATAAAACAGTATAAAGTCAATTTATAACAGAATAGACAGCAATTTCCAATGGAGGTGGCAGAAAGAGATACAAAGTCAAAAGTGTATTAATTTTACAGTTTTCGGATGAAATGAAACAAAGAATGTTTCAACATTTCTAAAACCTTGAAGACTCCTGGCTGGACTGTCTACAGAGTTGTAAGTAAATTATAATCTGATGATGTAGTTGAGCTAAAGTTGTGAGAAGCCAAGAATTGTAGATTCAAAAGACCATCGATGTCTTTCCCAAATCGTTCTAGCAGAGTCAATGACGGGTGTAGGAAACATACGTCAGTGCATGAGTGAGAGGGGAAGATCAGAGCTTCTAATACTAGAACGACAAGGGAACTATACAAAATGAATTATCTGACAAAAACTGGTGATTTTGTCACTACTGCTCACAGACACTCAGGTAAGTTTTGATCGGCAGCACGAACAATAGCAATGGACAATGTGCTCTTATCTCAGATAAACTATTTATTTTGTTTTATCCTGCTCAAACTAATGGACTAAAGACTCAGTAACATCTGTGGTCCAGTGCCCGAAACATTCCCAGCTAATTCCGTCTTTGTGTAGGGGTGTCAGGAACAGGTGTCACCCATTGTGTATTTTCTCAGGAATTCTCACGAAAGATGACACATCGATATACTAGCAGGACACCTTCTGACACTTATACAGGTGAAGTAATTCGATGAGTACCCATTTTAATATGATAATTTTCCAAAGCATATAGCTTTGTCACCAGAGCATGGCTGCAGGAGACAAATGTGTCAATGCTAAAGTGGATCAGCAAGAGTTCCTACCTAAACTCTAAGAAAATATTTGAGCGCACCACAAGATCCATTTATGAAAACGTGCACTCAGTAACCACTGAACAATTGAAGGAGGTCGTTGAAAAGTACTGGAAAAGTCCAATTCACATTCACCTATGAACCGTTATGGGAAGTATGCCTCGTCGTATCCAGACTTTCCTTGCTGCAGAAGGCTTTGTATTGTACTGAAACTACAGTTACTAAATAGGAGAGATAACATTGTTGATAGGATGAACATAAAGTAAAGAGCCACGTCACGCCAAGTGGCGTTTAGGGAATATGGTGTTAGTGACCATAATTGTCATAGACCTTCGGCACATGATTTTTGGGGTAATGTGGTCGGTGTTACGCTGCTTTACTTTCCCAGAAAAAATCCGGTACCCACTTAAGGCTGGGTAAACCTGGCAGCCGTCGGTCTGGATCGAACCCGGCCTCTTGTCCTTTGTAGTTCAGTTCACTAACCACTGAGCTATCGCGGCTCCCAGGATGAAGATACAGGTTTTAATATTATTTGCTTCTATGCGAGTGTTGTGTAGCGAAAATTTGTTGCCACATTGTTGCAATAGATTTATATCGGTTTTTTTTCTAGGTAAGGAAAATGCTTTACTAAAACTAGTACTGTTTTTTTTTTATATGCACAACAGAAATAAAAAGCAGAATAGCTCAGGCCAAAATAACATTTCAGAAAATGAAAAACTTCTTATGCAACAAGTCTTTGTTAAGTGAGATAGAAAGTTCATCGGTGCTATATACAGCTAATTCTGAACTAAGGAAACGAATCATGGACAGCAGACGAACAAATTAAAAGACGATTAGAGGCCACAGAGATGGGATTTCTCAGAAGAATGTTCAAAGTTCCCTGGGCAGCTAAAAAGGCCAATGAGCAGATTCTCAAAGAGGCCAACACAAAAAGGCAGCTCCTAAAAAATATCATAATGAAACAGTCAACATTTTTCGAGTACATCCTAAGAAGATGAAAGTTGGAATACTTGATTACAACTGAAAAAATACAGGGAAAGAGGAATCGCGGGCGACAAAAAGAGAAGATACTAAATGGCTTGGTGTCATGGCAAGGTAAACAGGACTTATACGATGGACTGATGACGTCATGGGACGCACCAAGATGGAAGCTTGTTCGCGTTCAAGCCATGGTGTAAACAATGTTGACTTTGAACATCACGCTATCTGTTATCACAGCGAGTTGGCGGATTTTTAGAAATGTAACCACGGGTTTGACAATAAATGTTTGTACACAGTTCGTTAACCACCGCTGTAGAACAAGTCTTTATTCTGCTGGCTTCGTTCGCGACCTTGGAAGCTAATGACCTAACTTGTCCAGACGGTTGGTTTGGGGCAAACTGTACGTTACAATGTCACTGTTATAATGACTCAGTTAGTGACAAAACTACAGGGATATGCCCAAACAATGACAGTTGTCAGCACGAATATTTCGGACCCCAGTGTCAGTATTTGGATCTCGTTTACAAATACGCCCAAAAATCTGAACATACTTTCCTGTTTGATAACAACGACACCCATGTAATCCGGACAGAGATTATACATCAGTTGAGGCAACTCTCAATCAATCTTTGCCGTTCTCCTGGTTTAGGATTTATATGAATGACGTAACAGATCAGGACAGTTTCACGATAAAACTAAATGGTTCTGCCTCGTGTAACAATGAATCAAGGTTTGTAGTTAGTCAGCACGAGATTGATGTCTTTTGCTCTGGGGCTGGTCTGATCAACAAGTTACGGACTGAAGGGACGATAGTTGCAAATATCTGCTCCATCTACATTGGCGGGAGTCGGAATGTGGCTCTCAAACAGAACACAAACCCGACTGACACATTTAATGCTTGTTATACAGGAGACGGATGTGGACCAGAGGCCGCAGTTAATTGCAAAACAAAGACCAATCTCTATGACAATGACTGCACACACACAATTGAGAAGTGGAACCAATTCTGTTTACTGGTATCTGAACTTTGCCACGCCCCAGAAAATTCACGCCATTCGAATTTATCATCGAGCTAGCACTATGATTCGGGTAAATAATGCCACTCTAAAAGCTTTCTCTGACAGTAGCGGTGTAGTGTTCCAGTATAATGATATATCATACCCAAATATTTATGTGAACACTATTGTAGTCACCACACAAGCGACAATGGCGCACATTAAGATTGAGTTCTCATCGACCATTTCTCAGGCCGACAGTGCACTGACGGTGTGTGAGGTGCAAACATTTACAGACACCTATTGTCTTGGCGGGCATTCTTGGTCGTTTTGTGCAGTGTGTAGTGGGTGTTGCAAAGGCTGCAACGTCATCATCGGTACGTGTCACGGCAACTGTTCACATGGGATCTATGGACACGACTGCTCCGGGCCTTGTTTTAGTGTCTGTCCTTTATGTGAGGAAAGATCCGGAAATGCCTAAAATGTAAGCATCCTGGCTACACCTGTAATGACACTTGTCCCGATGGTAATTTTGGGCTACATTGCAAACATACGTGTCCTGATGGCTGTGACATCATATGTGACTCGGAAAGTACAGACTGCACGTGCAAGGAAACGTACTACGGGTCAGACTGCGCTCTCAAATGTCCGGACAACTGTTTCAACGACACCTGTGAACAGTCAACCGGGAACTGTACATGTAAGGGAACGTTCTACGGGTCAGACTGCACTCTCAAATCTCCGGACAACTGTTTGAACGAAACCTGTGAACAGTTAATCGAGGCCTGCGTCTCGTATGTCGATGATTCCCACGTTAAGAAGAGTCTGACGACTACAACAAACCCAAGCATATGGATGCCTTAATGTGTTTCTGTGCTGGACATGGTTCATTTCTTGGTGATTTTCTGTGCTAGCCATGGCTCATATTTTGATGTGTTTCTGTGCTAGCCATGGCTCATATCTTAGCTTGTGTGTGTGTGTGTGTGTGCTGGCTATGGCTCATATCTTGGTGTGTGTCATGTTAGTCATATCTCATATCTTGGTGTGTCCGTGTTAAACATGTCTCATATCTTTATGTGTGTATGTGTTTAGTCATATCTCATATCTTTGTGTGTTCATGTTTGGGTTAGTGATATCTCATACCTTTGTGTGCATGTTTATGTTAGTCATATCTCATATCTTTGTGTGTGCATGTCTGTGTTAGTCACATCTCATATCTTTGTGTGTGCATGTCTGTGTTAGTCACCTCTAGTGACTTGGGCAGATGGTGCTCGTAAACCTGGGAGGGCCGACCATCTAAGGGCAGAATCCCCCTACAGAAAAGACAATCTGCTGCCTTGCAGGAAGATTAGGGACAATCAAAGGCTAAGGAAAGCTAACCTGAATAAAGTGCTGGCTGAAATCGGATGCACTGGGCCACTGGCGCAGAACACAGTGCAACGTTTTAACGGGTGTTCAATCAGAGTGGAACTGTCAGACTGTAATTGTGATGTTCTGCCTGTGGGGGCGATCAACACACTTAACATGACAGCTGACTTCATGTGAGAGTCTGGAATTCTACTCTGATTGAGTCCTGATCGCAGAGAGAGAGATACGATGGACTATGGATAGAAGATTATGGTAGGACATGATCGCCAACGCCAACCGGTATGGCTCATGAAGATGATGATGACTGTTTTCTAAATATGTAATTTATTCCTCTAACAATTTATGTCTTTACAGAACACAGTGTGCTAAGATCGACAGAGCACTCTGTCAGCTATAGTTTCAACTCAAACTTAACTTCGGCTCTCTCTGTTTTTTTTTTCATTTACCCCGCCTGGATTCTCTAGAATTATTCTTGACTCCACATCACAATTTATATATATATATATATATATGCATGTAATTATATTCTCAAACTCAACACACATTTCTCATTTCTGACTCGCTCTTCTGTTTTCTACAAAAGTTACACCAACTCAAACCCACATCTACACTATTCCATATCCACCAAAAATAGTTAGTACATCTAATCTCCACTATTACAGATTCACCAAAAATAGTTATTACATCTAATCTCTACTATTACAAATTCACCAAAAGGTTGTAGCGTGAGATCTGCACTATCCCAAATTCAATTAAAAGTCATCATATCTAATCTTCACTAATTCAAATTTCCCAAATATTTTTTTTAAATCTAATCTCTGCTATTCCAAATTTAATAAAATGTTATCATATATAATCTTCACCAATTCAAATTTACCCATATTTTTTTTTTATCAAATCTCTACCATTCCAAATCCATGCACTACTCTTACATCTACCTAATTCAATGAGAAATGGAAGTCAGCGAAGTCAGGGTAGATAATTGTATGATTTCACCTGCAGATAGTAGATATATCTGTAGTCTTCGTGTGTCCATGCACGCTGCAGACTTGCTCCCAGAATGATACCAGCAATAATAGCCATAAAGGATATCACGAAGTACAAATAGACAAACTTGTTCGCCATCTTAGTGCAGCCGTTTACATTTTCTCGTCAAATAGAAAATCACAAATGATAAGGCTGTTGTAATATGAGATATAGAAAAAGAACATTGATGAGATTAGTATTGCATTCAAGACATACTCGTAGTTGCTTTTAATTAATGAAACATTCATAATCGCTCTTCTTTTTGTACGTTTCGACGCACAATGCATCATACCAATTTCAGCCATGTAACGTTTAGCCGCACAGTGCGTCACTCTCAATTTGATGAGAATATACTGTCATGAAACAATATTATTTTTTATGTCTTGTATCATCTTGGTATTGATGAAATCTAATTCTTTATTTAATTATCTAAAAATTCATATATAATATGTTAAGTGTTAGAAACATATAAACATGTAGATTCATATTTAAAACATGAATAAAATTTACTCTGAAATCTCTACCGCTAAATTGATAAAAATATTCCGTACTGAAAGAGTTAAAAGCACTGTTTATCATAATTTATATTACTTGTTCTAATAATTCATAATCTACGATTCTATAATAATATTCACATTATGTACAGAGCTCACTGAAATCAGAATAATCGGATTATGGAAGTGCTCCTCAACAAGGACTGTCTAATTAGTTTAGATTTTTGCTTCTAATAAAAGTAGAGATATAGTTTGCGGTCTGTTGCTCTATTGTTGGTCTCCCCTGCTGCTATGTTTCCTAGTGTTTAAAATATTCCATCATTAATATCTATCATGATCTGCCCTTAGGTCCGATGTTCTCGAAGGGTTTTTGATTGCATTCTGTGTCCTATTTTGATTTGTATGTCTCATCACGTGACAAAACTATTAAACAAGGAGGAGATAATAGAAAATTTAACAATCTTACAAATTGGCAATGGGTCGAGTCAAAGCAGAAGTCAACAATACGTAGAGTCACTTTTGCCTATGTTCCTGGACATGCTGGAGTACGGGGAAATGAAGGAGTGGACGGGCTGGCTAGCTGTGCTGTCGTTGAAGATGGTTACGACCAATGGATCGGGCGGACGTCATCAATGTCCTCCGAGATGCGGGAGAGGCATAACACACTTCGACAACCATGAGTCTATATCGCTCCTTTGGATGAGAGAGATTGGAGTTAAAATGGACACAGCCAGAAACGAGAAACTTAGTGGGCGTGTAAGAAGACTTATCAACCAACACAGAACTGGAGTCGTCAGTCTCTGGACACTGGGGACCTTACTGAGGAGGATCTGAGCACCTGTGGTCATGGAGTGCAATGATGATGGCCAGAAAATAACTCGATAACTTAATAACTCGATAGCTTAATAACTCAATAGCTCAATAGCTTAATAACTCAATAGCTCAATAACTTAATAAGTCAATAGCTCCATTGCTTAATAACTCAATAGCTCAATAACTTAATAACTCGATAGCTTAATAACTCAATAGCTCAATAATTTAATAAATAAATAGCTCAATAGCTTAATAACTCAATGGATCAATAACTTAATAACTCGATAGCTTAATAACTCAATAGCTCAATAATTTAATGACTCAATAACTCAATAGCTCAATAATTTAATAAAGCAATAACTCGATAGCTTAATAACTCAATAGCTCAATAATTTAATAACTCAATAACTCAATAATTTAATAAATCAATAGCTCAATAACTTAATAACTCAATAGCTCAATAAAGCAACTTAGCCCGGAAAGAGTAAACAGGAGAATTATAAGAACCACTGGCGATATAGAGATATGGAGAGACATGATCTTTGACGCCTCCAGGCTTGGCACTTGATGATGATGTTCACGTGGCGATAAATTGTATTATAATTCATGTTCTCATTTTGTGCCGTCCATCACCCGCCTTTTAAAATTCGCAGCCAGCATTTTGTATGAAGCGGATATTTCTAGTCATTAAGTACCTTGACCTAGAAATTACCTGGGCCAAAACGTGTGTTCGCTGTATCGATATCTGTCCAAGCACGTATCATGTTCGGCTTGGCGTAATGCCGTCCACAGCATTCTTAAAATTTGCCGTTGGTGATTGAATAAATATGAGTATCAATATAATATTTCCCATTGGACTAATATGTGAAGAGAAGCCTTACTTAAACACGTGACCACCAAACATGGGACTACTACAAGGGCATTCTGGAACTATTTGTTACAGCCGGTACAAGTAAAGGACCATTTGAACAAGTCAAACATAGGGGACCACTTGACCAAGACTGGACAGGTAAGGGATGACTTGAACGAACACGAATAGGTGTGGAACCACTTGAACAAGTCCGGAGAGCTCAGGGACCACTTGAACAAGTCCGGAGAGTTCAGGGACCACTTGACCAAGACTGGACAGGTAAGGGATGACTTGAACGAACACGAATAGGTGTGGAACCACTTGAACAAGTCCGGAGAGTTCAGGGACCACTTGAACAAGTCCGGAGAGTTCAGGGACCACTTGACCAAGACTGGACAGGTAAGGGATGACTTGAACGAACATGAATAGGTGTGGAACCACTTGAACAAGTCCAGAGAGCTCAGGGACCACTTGAACAAACCCGGAGAGTTAAGGGACCGCTTGAACAAACTCGGACAGGTAAGGGACTGCGTGGACAAACTCGGACAGGTAAGGAACTGCGTGGACAAACTCGGACAGGTAAGGGACTGCGTGGACAAACTCGGACAGGTAAGGGAACGCTTGAACAAGTCTGGACAGGTATTGGACGCGTTGAAAGTACATGGACAGGTAAGGGACTGCGTGGACAAACTCGGACAGGTAAGGGACTGCGTGTACAAACTCGTATAGGTAAGGGAACGCTTGAACAAGTCTGGACAGGTAAAGGACAGCTTGGAAAAGTCTATACAGGTCATGGACCGCTTGAATATGCCCGGACATGTAAGGGATCACTTGAACAATCCTGGACAGGTAAGAGACAACTTGAACAGACATGGACAGGTAAGGAGATAATTGAACAAACCTGGACAGGTAAGAGACAACTTGAACAGACATAGACAGGTAAGGGGCCATCTGAACAAACCTGGACAGGTAAGGGACCACTTGATGAAGCCCGAAAAGTTCAGGAGATCAGTTGAACAAACCCTGACAGGTAATGGGTCACTTGATTAACTCTGGACAGGGACAATCCCACTTAAATGAGCCCAACCACTCCGATGTAATCAAATGTGATATGGACACATTAATCACAAAGCTGTGGCCCTCATATATCGCCTTAGATTGTATTTCTGCTAGCATCTGCTTACGTCATTTAGAAATAGGTGCTTTATTAACAATTCTTTAGTTATCTTGCACGTTTTGCTCCTTTAAAAATATCTAATCTGTACATTTCTTCCCTTCATCTTGTGCCTTAATTCCCTTTGCCCAGCAGATCACAAGGACAGCTAAGTCGCTTCTGTGTAGTTGTTAGCAAGATTCTATCATAAGTAGAGATATCATCATCATCATCATCATCAAGTCCCAAGCCTGCTAGCGTAGGTGATCATGTCTCTCCACAACTTTCGATTTCGACAGTTATTTATCATTTCTGTTATTGACCTTCTGCCAAGCCATTCTCTCGATTAAGCTGTCTGATATCTTTTCTCTTTGATTCCCTCTATCTCTTCGTCCCTTGATTTTTCCAGCTGTTACAATATTCCAATTGTTCTCTTCTCATTACATGGCCAAACAATGATGATTGTTTCTTCCTAATATTGGAAATTAGCTATCTTTTTGCTTTGGCCACTTTCAGAACGTTTTCATTTCTCTTTTTAGCTGCCCATGGTATTCTCAACATTCTTCTGTAAAACCACTTTTCTACAGACTCCAGTGATTTTCTTGTCTGTTGTTCTATTGTCCATGATTCATATCCATATGTTAAGACTGGTTCTGCATAACATTTCTTCTTCCTCTTCTACTATAATGGCTCATTCAGAGTAGGATTCCGGACTCTCTTTGAAGGCAGCTGTCTGTTGAAGTGATTCGGTTGCCCCGTATAGTTTCTCTTCCAGGGAGATGGGTGTGGACTACATTGTCCTTCTCAGGTCTGTGTACTGGGGGTAATCCTGTAGAATATGTTTTGTTGTCATGTTGTTCAGTATACAGTGGCATTGGCTGGTAGTACCTAGTTTGAGTTTGATGAACATGTGGTTTCTCATTCTGGTGTGGCCAGTGCGTAGGCGAAATATGATGACTTTATCATTCTTGATAGTTGGATGTATCCGTCCCTTTCGTTATACTTTGGGTGTTCTCGTTTCCATTTTTCATGGTACTGACCTTTGAGGATGGATTTGGCTTCGCCGTAGCTGACCTGATGGTTCTCTTGTGGTAATCTCCCTCCTTATTTAGCTAATTTATCTGTGTGTTCGTTTCCGTGTATATTACAGTGTGATGGTATCCACTGAATGACCACTCTCTGGAAGTTATTGCATAGTTGGTCCAGGGTTGTTCTCAAGTCATCTAGCTCACTGTTCCTGAGGGTTTTTAGAGCTGTTAGGACTGACAGTACATCAGTCAGTATCACCAATTTCTTGTGCATGTTATTTTTGTGTTGGATAGCCAGTTTTGCAGCAACTTTGAGGCCATCAGTGTCTGCTTTATAGTTGTTTGAGAATTCTTTCTGAACTTCCTGCGCGGTTTCGCCTTATGTCTTTTGGCGTGTGCTGAGACTGCTACGATGGAGACTACAGTTACCTTTCTTGTTTGGGAGATGAGATATTAATTTGGATGATTACGCTGGCACAGGCGGGAGAGCAACTATGGTTTTTAATTCGTTTACAGTGATACCGGGGCATTCTATAACCAAATAACTAAAATAACCAAGTTGTTTGAGAATTTCCCAGTAGCTATTGACTTGGTGATCTCATTCTGGTTTTTCAGCTTCAGGAACAAACCTCCTCCTCCATTTCTGGTGGCATTTGTAGCGGAGCCATCTGTGTATATGTGTGACCAGGAGTCATGTGGGTAGTTGTTGTTTGTGTGTGTTTCTGCCTGAGCTTTTTCTCTTTGTCTGTTTATGTGCCTTGTTTCATGATTCCTATTATGTCTTCCTTAAGTTCTGGTATTTTGTGTTTCCCATGAGGAGTCATATCAGATAGGCATAGGGGTTTCGGTTGTGTTTGGGACAGTACTGGGTCCTAGTTCAACATTTTAATTGCCAGTTCTTTGGGGATGGCAGCGAAGTTGCTCCTCTTTAGTCTTACTTTTCCGAAACCAGTTATACTTTGGTGCATGGGGTGGCTAAGGAGCCTTTTATATTTCTTCGCTTGTTGCATTACCTTAGTTTTCCGTCTGTCTTCTAAGGGCTGTAAACCTGTTACTATTTCTAGAGTCACGATAGGTGTAGATTTCATAGCAATAGTGATGATACGGGCAGCTTGGTTTTGTGTTCTGTCAATTTTGCTAAGCTGTGTTTTGGAAGCTTGTAGCCCAGGCTGTGACTCCATACTCTAGGACCGGTCTTATTCTTCCTATGTATAGTCGTTTCAAGATATTGCTGTCTGCTCCCCAGACCGTTAATATATGTTCGTTTTCTGGCTCTTTTATTTGCCCTATCTATTTGATTTATCCATGTCATTCTGCGATTCATGGTGACGCCAAGATATGTTGGGTTTAGGTCAATAGGAAGTGCATGGTCTTTTATCTTCAATTTTGCAGAGTGTTTCTTGATAGGCTGAAAATTGTGTATGTAGTTTTTTTTCGTTGATTGGTAGTAACCAGGTGTTCGTCCAGTTTTCAAGTTTTCCTAGGGCATCTTGCATTCTGGAGCTAGCCACTACATAGATTCTTCACGTGCCCATATCGTCAGGTCGTCTGCGTACATTGCTGAGTGTATACTGGGTGGAATGTCCATTACGATGTCATTTATGAAAATTAAAAAGAGCGTTGGGGATAGGACTCCACCTTGTGGGACACCTTGTTCGATTCTGGCTTTCTTACTTAGTTGTCCATGTACTTGTACTCTGGCCGTCCTGTCTTGTAGGTATTGAGATATCCAATTTAATAAACGGCTTGGGTGCCAAGCCTGAGAAGCTTGTTCTTTAATCCTTCTCTCCATACCCTATCAAAAGCCTTCTCCATGTCGACCCACACTGTTAGTGTGTGTTTCTTTTCTTGTAGAGCATCTTCTATTTCCTGTGCAATGTAGGTGATCAGGTCTTCAGTTGATGCGTTCTGACGGAAACCACTTTGTTGTGGTTTGATTTGTTGTTTTGTCTCCAAATGCCACATGAGTCTTCTGTTGACCAGCCTTTCCATGAGTTTACTCAGGCAACTCAGTAGGTTAATTGCTCTGTAGCTACTTGGGTCCAGCGGGTCTTTTCCATGTTTGAGGATGGGCACCTTAATAGCATCTTTCCAGATTGCCGGCACATGACCTCTCTTCCAGCTGGCATTTATTATCCTTAGAAGCTGGCCCTTGGCTTTCTGTCCCAGTTTTATGAACATTTAATTGGTGATTCCATCTTTTCCATGTGAACTCTTGAGCTTCAATCCTTTGAGGGCTACATCTAGTTCTGTTTGTGTAAATATGATCGTCTGGTGTTCTTCTGGTGCTAAATGCATGTGTTTTGCATCTCGGTTTTCCTTTCTTGCAGCTTTCTGTTGGTATTTTGGAATGTTTATTCTACTAATGTTTTTGTAAGTTTCTATCAGTATGTTTGCTGCTTTTTGCGTGTGTGGATATTCTGATTGTGTGCTAATGTTATTGACGGTCGGCAATTGATTTCGTCGCTCAGAGCTTTCGCATGTTTCCAGAGTTTGTGTCCGTTTTTGTCTAGATTGAGGCTCTCTGTTTTGTCTTTCCAGCTCTGTCTTGCTGATATCTTGACCTCTCTTCTGTATTTGGCAGAGGCTGCTTCGGACCATATATTGTTCTTCGTTTTTTTCTGTTGTTGTTTGTCTGTCAATTTTTCCTAGTGCCAACACATACTTCTTTGTTCTATTATTCCCTATTATCGCCTCGGAAGCTCCCTATATAATAATATTTATTTATTATTATTTGTATCCAGTCTATAACCACTGGAAACTACTAGTTGTTCTGTTTCGTCCAATAAATGGCTGTCTGCAACACAAGTATTCAGCCCTACTGGGAGATACTTGCATTAATAGGAAAGTACAAATATACAATTTATTTCCGGTCTGTGATCGTTACCCTATGCTATAGTCATTGAGAACGCCTTCGTGTAAGACACTGCTACAATAGCTAATTTTTTTAGCTGCGTGGCAGTGTGCCAAGCGTTCGGCTTCTCGTGGCAAGGCGTGGTGCCAGGGAGTACGGGTTCGATCCCGCTTCGGACCATATATTGTTCTTCGTTTTTTTCTGTTGTTGTTTGTCTGTCAATTTTTCCGAGTGCTAACACATACTTCTTTGTTCTATTATTCCCTGCTTTATAGGCTATGTTGTTCTCTGTACTTTGTGATGTTTCAGCTAGTTCTCTGGCAGAGTTCAGCTCCTCTTCTAGTCTTTGTATTTCCTTGCTCCAGTATGGCTTGTAGTTTCTTCTTGCTCCTCTAGGAATTGATTCTTTAGCAGCTCTCGGGATTGCCTTTGTTAACTTCTCTATCATATTATTAACTTTCTTTCCATGGGTGTTAATAGGCGAGGTGTAGGCATCTGTGAGCTTGACAAACTTTTCCCAGTCTGCACTCTTGTAGTTCTGCGGGGAAGTGGTATTTGCAACTCCTGTTTGTGAGCAAGATCCACTGAAAGTTTGACTGGTCTATGGTAACTGTCGCCAAGTTGGTTCAGTACTATTCTGGCTATTTTGTTGGATATGTCTCCTGTTGCAAATGGTAGGCGGGAGTGGATGTTGTTTTCCATCTTCTTGAGTAGAAGGTTGGGGGTCCTCTATAGAGTTTAAGAGGAATAGTGTGTTGTCTATTTCCCATTCTTCAACTTTTTTACCTCGAGCATTGGATTCCTTATATCCCCATCTTTCAGAGTGGCTGTTAAAGTCTCCTACCACCAGACACTTTGATGGTATTATTTCCATTGACTCCAGCTTCAGCAATTTGCCATTAGGACAGTATATGTTAAATATCCTTGCGCTAGTGGAGTTGATGTATAGGCCTGTGCCAATGATCTCTGCCTCTCCGTTTGTGACTACTTCTACCTGTTTTGCTGGGATGGTATTTTTAATAAGTGTAAGGATTCCACCCTTGTGGCCTTCCCTGTTCTGTCTGAATGTTTGGTAACCATTAATCGTAAATCTATGCTGAGGATTAAGGTGAGTTTCTTGGATGCAGGCAACGTCTATCTCCTCCTCTGCTGGTCCGACTGCCAGGGCTTGTTTTTTGTTGTATATGCCCTCCGCACTCCAGTGTATAATTTTCAGGTGTCTCTTGAAGCTTTTCCGACCAGTAGTAGTTTCCCTCTGGTCCCATTTCCTGGCTCTCCAAAATGGGTCAGGGTGACCACCAGTAGCCCGGGGTGGACCTCTTCGAGGCATGGGGCCCTGCACTCCACCTGCCTGGGGGAACTCCACAGACAGAGCACCATAATTAAAGTCCGTTAGATCTACTTTGACTGAGTACATGTTAGAACGTTGTACTGTGTTCTGCGCCAATGGCCCAGTGCATCCGATTTCTGCCTGCATTTTATTTAGGTTTGCTTTCCTTAGCCTTTGATTGTCCCCCAAATCTTCCTGCAAGGCAGCAGATTGTCTTTTCTGTAGGGGGATTCTGCCCTTAGCTGGTCGGCCCTCCCGGGTTTACGAGCACCTTCTGCCCGAGCTGTGTGTAGTTCAGCAATGGAACCATCCTTCTGTTGACAGTTGCGAGTTGTCACTATAATAATTTGGTTCAATAAATATTGGTTGTAATACCCAACAAGAAGTTTAGCACTCAGGCAGACAATGGGCCTTGCTTACTTAACATCAGCGACCACAACAACTATCGTAATGCCTGTAACCTGGTACTGTTGATCTACAATTGTCTCTTTACCTTTACTATTTATCCTCTAATGATAAACCTTCACCATAGGGGAATATAACGACAACGTGGATCACATTCTCACTGAGACCACCCATGTCAACAAACACAAGCTGGACATATTATTGTCTAGTCTGTGTAATGATGCCATTTAGACGAATTAATTACTTTGGGTTGTCCTTCGTCAACAAGACAATAACGATTCATGTTATCCACTTCACTTTGTGTAATAAGATAGTCTGTGAAATAATCTAAATACCAAGCATTGACGTTAAATACCAAGCATTGACGTTAAATACCAAGCATTGACGTTAAATACCAAGCATTGACGTTAAATTCGGAATTGTTGGCAGAGACGGAATCATAAACAATAGCGATGTCCACTCCAGACATTGTTACATCAAAACATGACGTTGGTTGGCTATTATCTGTTGATCACACAGAGACCCTCAATCTGTGCCTTCGGTAGAAGAAATGTAAAGTCAGTCTTGTCTGTAGAACATCCACCTTGAAGTTCGTGACTAATTGCTTGAGATCTTTTTAGCAGCGCTATCACACGATGTTCCCGATTTGGCTTGTTTCTCATCGTTGAATTTGCTTCCAGTGATGCCTCCACATACATGACAATCAACCCCGCCATCAATAGCCCACCTTGTTAATAAACAAGAGCCGTCACAACAGCGTATTCCATTACAGCCACTAAATGCCATTTTCTTCATTCGGAAACACACATCTACGAAATTACACTTCCTTGCCAACGAACTGGCGAAAAGATAGCGCCATTTTGAGTCGCCACAAAACATTTAAGAAAACTTTGACTTGTTTCTATTGTTAAAAATGGATTGCACCGTATCTTCCTCATTTTTGTAATCTGCTTTTGCCTGGGCCATTCTGCATCTCACCTCTGTTGTACATCTACCGTCTGAGGTTAACAATGTTCCCAAATATTTAAATTAATTTACCTGTTTTAATATTGTTCCACTTGTCTTTATTGTGCAGTGAGGTGATGTCTTTTATAGTAGAGGTAAGTACAGATAAGCAAAGATATAAAACATATACAATAATAAGTAGTATTTGGGGTTGCGAGTAAGCTGCAGACAGCAATGTAAAATAAACACAAAATCGTACCAAGCAGCTAAACTTATAAAGAAACAAGACATACTGCGACGTTTCGGCAAAATGCCTTCATTAGATGCAAAACAACAATTTTTTCCCTCATTTTTCTTCCTTCTGATGTTGTTATTGTGCACAAGTATTTGACACGTGCACTTTGTTTCAGATTTGTCCTGTTTGTTTTTATACAGCATGATGGTGATTATTATTTCTTCGATATAACTATTACTTCTGTTTTCTTACTGTTTAGACCGAGACCTTTCTTGTTGCTTTCTTTTACTGCTATGTCTATCATTTCTTACAGTTCATTCTCCGTTTCTGCTATCGTGTCATTCACATATCGTAAATTATATATGTTGTGACCTTTGACTTTAATTAATTTTATATCTACTATTGATCTCATAATATTTTTCAATAACCAATGAGCAATATTTTTTTAATTGACTAATGAGTTAATAATAGACGAACTATATGGCAACATTAATCAGAATGAAACGAAAACTCACATCTATCTCTCAAATACTTGAAGACTGATAGCATAGCTCACTGAAACTGACAAGCACATGATGGTGCGCACTGTGAATGACTGACTATAACATTGTATTATATGGCGCATGCACAATTTCTTGTGCACTGTTTACACTATAGAGCTCACACTGCCTCGCTCTCTCTTTCTCTCTCACTCACTATATGGCTCTTTTCATCTTGCCAGACGGTTTAGTGGAGGCTATTGTTTATTTTTTGAGGCTTTGTTTTTGTTGAACAGCTTCTCTCGTGGCTAATTTTACCGATATTTGACAAACATACACGGCCACAGAATGAACAAGTCAGGCCCACTGATCCACAGAGCTTTCCATCCTTTTTCATGAGACTTTTCTGTTTCATGTTTTTCCTTAGCACAGCCTAAAATTATATTATGCCTTTCCTTATACATGGTCTCCATGACGTGCTATCACTTGCCAGATGTCCCCAGTCATTTTCACAGATAGAGAAACCATTCAGAGATGATTTACAGATATCTCTATATCGTAGCTTAGATCTGCCACTGGACTTGCCACAGCCATATTATAAAAAAAAGTCGTCAGTCGCTGGACACTGCGGGAATTGCGGAGGAGGGGATCTGAGCACCTATGGACATGTTCGGAGTGCAATGATGATGACCCACAAATAACTCAAGACCGCATCGAAGGTTGATTACCATGGAGTGCCATTCCGTAGTTGTAGTTATAGCAGTAGTTAGTTAAAGGCCCCGGTATCACTGCAAAAAATTAAAATCCGTAATTGCTCAACCGCCTGTGCCAGTTGAATCATCCGAATAAACATCTCATCGCATTGAAGATCCAAACAAAGAAAAGCAGCTGCAGTCCCCATCATAGCAGTTACAGCACACGCCATAAGGCGTAACTGCACCGATTTGGTTATTTGGTTATTTGGTTATGGAAGACCCCGGTATCACTGCAAACGAATTAAAATCCATAATTGCTCAACCGCCCGTGTTAGCGTAATCATTCGAATTAATATCTCAGCTCCCAAACAAAAAAAGTTAACTGTAGTCCCCATCGTAGCAGTCTCAGCACACGCCAAAAGACATAAGGCGAAACCGCGCAGAACGTGAACGCAGCCAAACTGTCCTTCGTCATACGATATCATCTTTCATTGTAAACAATTGAAACATCGAAACACCATCTCTTGTTTTGATGGTGCAGATTGTCCATCTTTTGATGTTACTCGTCCATGTTAGTCTTGGTCTGCCTCTGCCTCAAATAACTCAATTACTTAACATGCCCTGAAATCCGCATATGTCTTGTTTGATTTGTGTTTAGCAGTTCTCTTTTCTATCTATCTCTCTTTCGTTCGCTCGAAGTATTGTCTATATCAGCAATGTCGTTTCCTGTATGAATTTTACTGTCTTTTGTAATTCTTGCAGTGGCCCATATAGTTTTGTCTGTATTGTTGTATTTATGGGCCAATGGATTTTCCTCCGTCTACTATATTCAGTGCAGTCTTGAAGTATGTGTTCAGCAGTCTGGGGTGCCTGTCCACATGTACAAGTAGTTGATGTGCCGATCTTGAATTTTGTATACATGTGACTATGGAGTTGATTGTATCCTGTTCTGAGGCGTATAATGATAACTTGTTCATATCTATTCATATTATGAAAGGCATCCTGATTTAGGGCTTGCGGTCCTCTGATTGATTTGATTATCTGTTTCTTATGATGGTATGTAATTGGTGTATCTAGTTGTGTGCCTGTTGAATCTTCCTTTGCCAACTGATCTGCTTTCTCATTTCCTGGTATTCCACAATGAGACGGGATCCACTGCAGGGCAACCCTATGGTGCTTGCAGAGTTCAGTCAATAAGGTCTGAAGATGTGGTAATTTTCTGGATTGTAGTGCCTGGAGTACTGATCTTGCATCTGTCAAAAACACTACAGGCTGTGGGCTAAGATTACTGTTCAGCAGTTTTTCTATTGCCAACTTTATTGCTTGTATTTCTGCATCATAATTGTAACAATATTTTCCTGTTGCTATTTTATTCATATCCCTAGTGTTTATTGGGTACTCTATATATGCACCTGCTCCCCCATTCTTTACTGCATTCTGTGCTGATCCATCTGTGTACACACGGATCCATAGGTCTTGTGGGTATTCTTCATCCAGGAAACTGAGAGTTATTGTTTTTCGCTGTAGACTATTTTGTTCCTCTTTGTCAACTATTCCTTTCACTTCTGTCCGTATTTGAACTGATAATGCTGATTCATCTGTCCAGGGAGTCTGTTCTGGTATGGGCAGTAGGGGTTTAACAACTCTTGGCATGTCTGGTGTTTGTCTACTAATACGCTTGGCTTGGTGGATAAAACTGCTCCTCTTAAGTCGTCCCAATGCAAGATTTTGGAATCTGTCCTTCATTGGATGTCTCGGCATGCATACAAATTTTTCTGCCTGTATCAGCACCTTTGTGTCCCTCCGTTCTCTCAGTGCTGGTATCCTCCACAATTTCTCCATCTCCAATATTGGTGTTGATTTCATTGCTCCTGTGATGACCCTAAGTGCCTGGTTTTGTACTTTATCCAGTTCTTGCAATGTGGTGTTTGATGTTGAGCACCATGCGGATGATCCATATTCTAAATGTGGGCGTATACTCTGTTGGTAAACTTTACTGAGTATTTTCCCACTCGCACCCCATGTGGTTTCACACAACTTTCTTAGAATAGCCAATTTCCTCCTTGCTTTTTGGGTTGCCTTATTTATCTGCTGTCTCCAAGATAGTTTGTTATCAAATGTAACTCCGAGATATGTAGCTTGTATTTCTTCTTTCACAGGCTCATTGTTCATGTAGATGGCTCCTGCTTTTTGTTTTGGGGAGAGTGTGAAAAGTGTAGTACTGCATTTGTCTGTATTGATGCTGATACACCATCTATTTGTCCATGAATTCAGTGCATTCATAGCTCTTTGTAGCAATTTGGAAGCCACTGTTGCATACTCCTCTGTGCACCACATTACCAAGTCATCTGCATACATTGCCACTTTGATGCCATGTGGTAGTTCAGTAACTAGGTCATTGATGTAGATCAGAAAAAGTGTTGGGGATAGTACCCCTCCTTGTGGAAAGCCCTGGCGCAATAAGACCTTCTTACTCTTAAGACCATCCAGTTGCACTCTGGCTCTCCTGTTATGCAGGTATGCTTTGACCCATTTGTACATCCTGCCATTTACTCCATAATTTTTCAGTTTCTTCAAAAGCCCTTCCTTCCATACCTTATCAAATGCATTCTTTAGGTCTATCCATGCTGCTAGTACCAGTTTCTTTTCTTGAAACGCATCTTCAATTTCCTGGGAAAGATAGGTTGCTTGATCTTCGGTAGAGTAACACTGTCTAAAGCCTGCTTGTTGTGGGACAAGGAGATTTTCACTTTCTAGGTACCACTGCAGTCTGAGATTGATTATACGTTCCATTGTTTTACACAAACAGCTTGTAAGGCTGATTGGTCTATAGCTGGATGTCATTGAACCATCTTTTCCTGGCTTTACTAATGGTATCATAATTGCTTCTCTCCATGCCTGTGGCACTCTACCTGTGATCCAGCAAATGTTGTAGATCTGCAGTAGTTTTGCTTTAGCTGCAGTTCCCAAGTTCTTAAACATTTCATTGGACACTCCATCATTGCCTGGTGACTTTTTCATTTTTAATTTGGATATTGCCAGCTCTAGCTCTCTTTGTGTAATGGGTGTTTCCATGACTTCATGTGTGGTCTCTTGTTGTCTTGCATTTTGTTGTTTTAAACGGGTCTCTTGTCGTTTCTCTAGGCTAATTTCAATATTATTGTCATTTGCAAAGGAGTCTGCAAAGTAATTTGCTGCATGTTTACCTGTTAGAATGTTTCCATCCTTCTTCAGTGTAATTTTGGTGTTCCTTTCTGTACCCTCATCATTCAGCTGTTTTACAAGCTTCCACACTTTTCTTGTGTCTCGTTCAAGATTCAAGGACTCTGTTTTCTCTTTCCAGCTTCTCCGTCTGGCTTGTAGTTTAGCCCGTTGACATTTGGCTTTAGCATGCTGGTAGTTGTTGTGGTGTTCTTGGCAAGGGTTATTTTCTGCTTGCTTTCAAGATGTTTCCATGTCATTGTGCAGTTGCTCTAGTTCACTACTTCAGTATGGTTTGTAGTGTTTCCGTGCCCCTCTAGGTATTGTTTCACTGGCAGCTTGTATTATTAGTCTACTGAATTCATCAACTATATTGTTGATGTCTCTATCTGTATCTATATCTTTAGTCAGTACACTAGTGTAGTGTTGACATTTTCCAGTCTCCCTTTTTGTAATTCCATCTGGAGAGAGTGCTGCTCTCCCTGATGGCCTTATTTTGTACGACTAAAAAGGCTGGTCGGTGGTCGCTGTCTCCAAGTTGTTTCCCAACAATTCGTGTGATATTCCAATCCAGGTCTGGTGAATGGAAAGCAAGGTCTGGTGTAGATGTGGTATGCCATGATCTGGAGTAGAATGTTGGTGGATCTGTTGCCTGGTTTAATAGTATAAGCCCATTGTCATCCTGCCAATTTTCAAGCTCTTCACCTCTCTTGTCCATATGTTCATAGCCCCAGCTCTGTGAATGGCTGTTAAAGTCTCCACATACAATTATTCTTTCTTTTAATGTAATTGTGTCTAGTGCTAGTGGGCGGTCACTCGGACAGTAGTAGTTAAGTAGATGGAAGTCTGTATTTCCTGTCCTGAGGTACAGTATTTGATATTCCGCCCCATCCATATACACTTCAATCTGACATGCATTAATGTTGTTCCTTACAAGAGTCAGTATTCCGCCCTTTTGTCTGTTTTTTCTGTCAGATCGGTAGCACTGGTATCCCCTAATCTTCAAGGCTATGTCGTTGTTTAGATGGGTTTCCTGCAAACAGCATATGCTTACTTGTTCTTCATGCAGGATATTTTCTAATTCTATCTTTTTACTGTACCCATCTATTTTGATGTTGATGCCTTCAGCATTCCAGTGCATTATTTTTAGTGATCTTATTTTGGATTGGCCAGTAGCTCTATTCTCTCGCCCCCTGACTCCACAGAGCGGT
Source organism: Megaustenia siamemsis (assembly GCA_032433765.1). Classification (NCBI taxonomy): domain Eukaryota; kingdom Metazoa; phylum Mollusca; class Gastropoda; order Stylommatophora; family Ariophantidae; genus Megaustenia; species Megaustenia siamemsis. The sequence continues at coordinate 21,214,173 of JAVIAB010000160.1, read as the reverse complement.
TGAGAAGGACATCCAGTAATAGAGGTTGGGCCTTTTCGAGGCTGAGGGCCCGGCGCTGCACCTGCCTGAGAGTCCATCACAGGGCGAGTGCCATATCGTTTTGCGGTTATAGGCATACTTCCATTTGCGTTGAGTGCGTGGCATCCTGATTGTTGTGCGCCTTTTGGCTGGTTGCCTCCGACTTCAGTACTTGAACTTGCTAGTGCAGACCGTGGTCTTGCTCGGTTGTAGGAAGGCCTGGCCAGTCTTAGTTTTCAGTCCCTGGTGACTGTTAAGCCCCATCCCCACGACACGGAGCTGGCCTTGATGAGGCTCTCTTTTCTTTTTTAGTTGTTTTAAAACTTCGTCATTAGTTTTCTTCTCTTTCCATCCATTTCTTCCTATTCTTCTATAAATCGACATTTCAAAAGCATCAATTGTCTTTTCTGTTTTCTTGTCTAATGCCCATGTTTCTGCATCATACGGGAATGTTGAGAAGACATATCATTTTGCTATTCTTAGTTTTAGCCCTGGTGTTATTTGTTTTGATGTTAGTATATTTTTCATGCCATTAAAATTACTTGTTGCCATTCCGATACGGAAGACCACAAGTCCTACATTGCATCTGTTCTGGCGACATTACGCACCAACCAGGATGACGAATAATTGTCTTTAGGTGCGCACTGTATTAACAAAACTGTGAACACATCACTTTAAGAAATATTTCCAGTTTTCCAATAGAATTCAGACAGAACTATTGGCCAGTTCAGAAGTAAGCTGCAGGGTATTGACAATTTGTGTGCATGAAAATTGTATGTTATCCATAATGTTTGTCTTTGTATTTGGTCTCAATTTCATTCATTCGCTTTCCTCTCGGGTCGAATGGGGTGCTTAGGGCGGAAGTCATAGTTCTCCACGATTTGATTGTGATTAACACACTTAACCTGACAGCTGACTTCATGTGAGAGTCTGGAATCCTACTCTGATTGAGTCCTGATCGCAGAGAGAGAGAGAGAGAGAGAGAGAGATTGTGATTAACACACTTAACCTAACAGCTGACTTCATGTGAGAGTCTGGAATCCTACTCTGATTGAGTCCTGATCGCAGAGAGAGAGAGAGAGAGAGAGAGATTGTGATTAACACACTTAACCTGACAGCTGACTTCATGTGAGAGTCTGGAATCCTACTCTGATTGAGTCCTGATCGCAGAGAGAGAGAGAGAGAGAGAGAGAGAGAGAGAGAGAGAGAGAGAGAGAGATTGTGATTTGCTGCTAGTTCTTGCTTATTTTTTAGTCCCATGATTGAATTGTCCCTAGTAATTATTCTGCGTAGTGATTCTCTGAAGAGACTCTTATTCTCTTTTATCAGATGGTTTCCAGATGAATGCCTAATGGGGAAGTATTTCTTCATTCATTCTCACCACATGACTGATATATCTCCGACGCCTTCTTATAAAACTCGACAAGTTTTCTTGTTTTTATTAGTCTCTTATCTGTTGCTTTGAAATGTATTCTTTCCACATTATGTTTGAGATGTTACAAAGACATATTTTTTTCAAAGGCATTTAATTTCCTCTCAAAAGTCTAAAGCTCAGGATTCACACAGGAATTGAACAATCTAAGTTTTGTTAATTTTACTGAGAACTTAGTTCTTCATAGTCTCTCAATATTTTGTATTTTCGCTACATGAATCTGTATGAAGATTTTTAGGTAACATGTGTCTTCTATTCTTCATTTGAAGGTAAAAATAGTACATAAACATATTCCTGTTGCAGTTTATTTGTCCTTGTTTACCGACTATTTGTTTAGGCCTTAAAGGCGCGTTTTATTTATTTTTTTTTTTTTATGCAGTTTTCGTTTTCGTTTTTGTACATTATCCAATTATGAAATCTAATGACCTGGTATGCTAGACTTATATTTTATGAAAATAAAGTTATACCGCAGTTAGACTATTCCTCTGCATGGTTTATGTAATGTGTCGGTATGAGACAGCTCTATTGACCTGAGCCATGACCTATCTGATCTGATACCATGTGACATAACTCAATAGATGTTCGACAATAAAATGAGGGTGTTATGGTTATGGTTATTCGAAAGCCCTGGTTTCACTGCAAATGAATGGAAATCCATAACTGCTCAACCGCCCGTGCCAGTGGGATCATCCGAATTAACGTCTCATCGAATATCCAAACAAAGAAAGGCAGCTGCAGTTTCCATCGTTGCAAGCACAGCACACGTCAAAAGACATAAGGCGTATTATAGCACGGTCAGTGAACGCATCTGAACTGTCCTTTGCCATACGATATCATCATTCATCGTAAGCCTTATGAATATCGAAACATCATCCGATGAAACACACAGCTCACGGTGTGCACAGAGCATACTCAGTAGCTCTCACAACAGCCCATCTGAAAGAATCTCTGTCTCTAACTAGATCTCCAAATGAACGTTGCTCTCACCACAGCCCGTCTGAAAGAATCTCTCACTCTAGCCAGATCTCCCACTGAGCGTTGCTCTAGATGACCCATTTCTTCTGCTGCATGTTCAATGACTCTTTAATGTCTTGAAACCAACTTCTCGTTGGTCTGCCCCAGTATTGTCGTACAGAAACTATAACTACCATTATTGTTCTTTCCTGCCCGCTGTGTCATTTAACATGGTTGTAGTATAATAAGTTTTTCTGTAAGATGTTTATAAACCAGTTCTCTTCAATATTTATATCCTTTAATATGTCTTCATTTCGCTTTTACGGGGGATAATGAAAAATGGAAGCATGTGGAGTTAATCAATATGCTGGAGAAATTAAACATTGATGGCAAGAATCTGCGAATCATAAAAATATGTACTTGTAACAAACAGCAGCTATACGAATTAGCAACCAAACAGGACAATAACAATATATAAAACAAGGAGTCAGACAAGGCTGTGTTCTGTCACCGGATTTGTTTTCACTTTACAGAGAATATATTATGAGATCGATAGTAGACAAAAAGGAATTGAAGTCAACGGACACAACATAAGCAATTTGCGATATGCGAATGACACTATCTTAATAACAGAGACAGCGAATGAGCTACAAGAAATAGACATAATAGTAAAAGAAAGTAACAAAAAAGGTGTCAGTCTGAATTGTAAGAAAAGGAGAAGTAATGGTTATATCAATGAAACAATCATCACCATCTTGCAGCATAACAATAAATATGACAAATCTGAAACAAGTGCAACGCGTCAAATACTTGGGCACAATAATAACATCAGATGGAAGATGCACCACAGAAATAAAAAGCAGAATAGCTCAGGCTAAACTAGCATTTCAGAAAATGAAAAATATCTTATGCAACAAATCTATGTCAATAGAAGTGAGAAAGAGAGTTCATCGGTTCTATATAGAACCAATTCTGACCTATAGAAGCGAATCATGGACAGTAGACAAACAAATGAAAAGACGATTAAGGCCACAGAGATGGGATTTCTCAGAAGAATGTTGAAAGTTTCCTGGACAGCTAAAAAGACCAATGAAAAAATTCTCAAAGAGGCCAACACAAAAAGGAACTCCTAAAAAAACATCAGAAAGAAGCAATCAACATTTTTCGGGCACATCCTGAGAAGAGGAAAGTTGGAATACTTAGTTACAACTGGCAAAATAAAAGGAAAGAGAGATCGCGGACGATAAAGAGAGAAAATACTGGATAGCCTGGTGTCATGGCATGGAAAACAGTCAACAACAGAACCGATACGATGCACTGTAGATAGAAGATTGTGGAAGGACGTGATCGCCTACGACAACCGATATGGCGCAAGATGATGATGATGAATGCAAAATAGAAATGAAGACATATTAAAAAGATATACAAATTCCTGCATTATCAACTTAATAAAACAAAGCAAAGAGAATTCTACACCCATTGATATAAAACGAAGAGTAAGACAGGGATGCATCCTATCACCAAGTTTGTTCAATCAATACACTGAGCAAATCTTTAAACACTTATCATAGAGATATCCGGCCTAAACATTAATGGAAAGATAATAAAAATGTAATATATGCTGATGGTACTGTTTTACTAGCAGAAAATCATAAAGATCTACAGCAATTACCTTATGAAATAAACAGTACCTATGCTCCACAGGGAGTTGAACATGTTTGTTGAAGACCTATGCTCCACAGGGAGTTGAAAGCGTTTGTTTGAAGACCTATGCTCCACAGGGAACTGAAAGTGTTCGTTGAAGACCTATGTTCCACAGTGAGTTCAACATGTTTGTTGAAGACCTATGCTCAACAGGGAGTTGAAAGTGTTTGTTGAAGACCTATGCTCCACAGGGAGATGAAAGTGCTTGTTGAAGATCTATGTTCCACAGGGAGTTGAAAGGTATAAGAAGAGGAAGAAGAATTAATGTACTTTAAATTTGAATTAATTATTTACCAACAAATTTGAATTAATTAATTCTATATTTGAATCGATTTTATTTAATAATTACTAACTATTTTAAGTTAACTCTTAATTTTGAATTTCAGAAATCGCTTTTTCAGATTTTCTGGAACCGTGGGAATAACAGAAGATCTACAATATGAAGCTGGGGATTGTTTTCATTAGGAGACTTTCACTGAAACATAAATCATGCATTTTCTCAACGTGACTATGTTCCTGTGTCTGATTATGTCTAGTGAAAGTGCGAGAAATATAAACAATTTTAAAGATAACATGAGATTAAGAAATTGTCTTACCACGAGCAGAGATCGTAATTTAAGTAACAGCCATGCAAATTAAGCGTCATAGAGACCGCAGGAGCATTGCTATTGAAAGGAGGGGTCATGTGAACACTTTGAAAGAAGACTTTGCCAGCATTGGTATAGACAAATTAATTCGGGAAAATATTCTGATTATTTTAATTACTCTTGCTGCTGCTATTGGCGTGCTTCTTGGTCTTATTCTCCCATACATTTTAGATGTTGAAAACCGTAATATAAAAATATATTTAGAGGTAAGAATATGAGCAAACCATCGTGTTTTAGATGTTGAAAACCGTAATATAAAAATATATTTAGAGGTAAGAATGGGAGCAAACCATCGTGTTTTAGATGTTGAAAACCGTAATATAAAAATATATTTAGAGGTAAGAATGGGAGCAAACCATCGTGTTTATGTAGATGACATAGGTACTTAAAAGAGCCTGCTTACACAGGAAATTCTAGTATAAATCAGAACTTTGTAAAACACAGTTTTTTGTTGATGATATTTTAGTAGTGTTTCTAATTTTATTCAGCTTTGAAATATAACTTGAGTATAATTCGTCTTTGGTACATTAACAAGTGATCATAAGAGACGCTATAACTGACATGTTTAGATTTTAGCAATAATTGTAATTAACATATTTTTTTTATATTTTACACCTCAAATGATCAAAGTTATCAAATTTTGAAAAATTTCTTATTCAACTAAAGTACAAATGGCACAAAAATTAACGAATATTCATACCTTTGTGCAGCGTCACAAAATCGAGCCTCTCCAATAAAATAGCAATCTCAAGAATAAGGGGAGTGTAATTTCCTAATGTCATCTTCAGTCATAAATTAGCAACATTTTGCGAATTAAAACTAAAATGCCACTTTTAGATTAAAGCAAGCAGCTGTGACAAGTCAAATATGTGTAAATAGAAGCTTGCTTACACTGGACATTGGACTACAAAGGACAAGAAGTAGGGTTCGATCCCAATCGACGGCTTCCGGGTTCACCCAACCTTTAATGGGTACCGGATTTTTTTCTGGGAAAGTAAAGTTGCACGGGCGTAATACCGACCACATTACCCCAAAAATCATGTGCTGAAGGTCTGTAAAATATATTATCACTAACACCATATTCCCTATACGCCACTTGGCGTGACGTGGGTACTTTACTTTTTTTTTTTTTATAGACTGAACATTGTACTTTTAAAAATAGCCTGCTCATTGATGTGAAATAAGTAAAAAAACTATCTTTACGTCACATAGTACCATTGCTGGTGTATGACGAGGGGCAACCTCGACCAGAGAAATAAAGGCCGCTTGGTCAAGCAGTCGCCACGACGTGTGAGACTCAGGATTTTTATTTCACATTTTTTTTTTATTTCATTTGAAATAAGTAATGTGTGTAAATATATATATATATAAGAGAAGAGGGGCATATTTCGGACACGTGATGAGAAGATACATCAAGTGAATATCAAAATAGGCTCTTCAATGGGAAACATCAGGATACAGAAAAAGAGGAAGACCTAGAGAGGCCACACTTCTAATTTGTGATGCACTTCTTTACTTATGCTTAAACGTTTTTTCTTCTACTATAGTATATCTACAAGTTACGTGGCCATTATACAATATCTATTGATTGACTCAAACACATTTCTAGTTTAACACAAATATTGATTGATTGTTGAAATATATTTCTAGTCCACTATACAAAGTCAATCCATTGACTGACATACATTTATAGTGGAATAATACACAATCACAACTGAATGACTCAAATATATTTCTAGTCCATACAAACATATTTCTGATTATGCACGCGTCATTTGACTGACTCAAACATATTTCTTGTTATACACACGTCTTTTGACTGAATCAAACATATTTCTTGTCCATAATACATTTTCCACGGACTGACTCAAATATATTTCTAGTTGTACAATCGACTTTTGGCTGACTCAAACTTATATAAAGTCTATAAAACGTGATCTACGGACTGACTCAAACATATTTATAATCTATAAAACATTGTCTATGGACTGACCCAAACATATTTCTAGCTATGCACGCATCTTTTTGGATAACTCAAACATATCTCCGTAACACATTTTCCACGGACTGACTCCAATATATTTCTAGTTATACACGCGTCTTTCGACTGACTCAAACATATTTCTAGTTATTTACAAGACTTTTTCTGACTAAAACATATTTCTAGTCCATAATACATGTTCTACGAAATGACTCAAACATATTTCTAGTTATACACGCGTCTTTTGGCTGACTCAAACATATTTCTAGTTATGCACTCGTCTTTTGACTGATTCAAACATATTTCTAGTTATACACGCATCTTTTGACTGACGCAAACATATTTCTAGTTATATACGCGTCTTTTGACTGACTCAATATATTTTTAGTTGTACACGCGTCTTTTGACTGACTCAAACATATTTCTAGTTATACACGCGTCTTTTGACTGACTCAAACATATTTCTAGTTATACACGCGTCTTTTGACTCACTCAAACATATTGCTAGTTATACACGCGTCTTTTTACTGACTCAAACATATTTTTAGTTATACACGCGTCTTTTTACTGACTCAAACATGTTTCTAGTTACATACGCGTCTTTTGACTGACTCAAACATATTGCTAGTTATACACGCGTCTTTTGACTGACTCAAACACATTTGAAACAAAGATATATGTTTACAGTTCCCAGGCAGACTTCTCATACAAATCCTGCAGATGATGATTATACCAATCCTAACTTCCAGCCTCATTGCAGGGATGACCAGCGGAGATGCGATCACATCTGGTATGGCTCATTGTTAGCAAATTTAGATCAGCCAATTTTTTTCAGTTTAAGAGTATGTTTACAACACCCGGATAAACAATTTTCATATATAATCAACAACAGAAGAAACAAAAAATAAAGCAATAGACAGCTCGAATGGTGAATGTTTTCCGAGTGCTGTAAACATACCTCTTTCCCTGAAATGATTCGCTGATCTATCACCTCGGAAGTTTTCCTCTATAATAATATTAATTTATTATTTGTTTTGTCTCCAGTCTAAACCCCTTGGAACTACTATTCGTGCTGTTTCGTCCTATACATGATTATCTGCAACGCAAGTATTCAGCCCTACCCTATCCGGGAGATACTTATCTTAATAGGAAATACAGATACAAATTTTATTCTCGAGTTGCGCTCCTAACCTTATTCTATAGTAATGAGTACACGTGCATGAAAGACACATAAGTACTCATGCATGAAAGACATCGCCAATGATAGCCGTATGCTCTGGCGGTTATTTATTTTCCCTGTATCGAGGAATATGGATTCGATCATGCTCCGGGCTCTGTATTGTTCTTTATTGTTTTGTTTTCCTCTGTTGTTGATTATATGTGAATATTTTTCAAGAGTGTTGTAGACATACCTCTTCCATTGAAATTATTCACTTAGCAAATTCAGAACTGTTGTAGTCAAGCTGTGTTATGGAGATGATATTATAGTCAAGCTGTGTTGTGGAGATGATATTATAGTCAAGCTGTGTTATGGAGGATATTATAGTCAAGCTATGTTATGGAGGATATTATAGTCAAGCTGTGTTATGGAGGATATTATAGTCAAGCTGTGTTATGGAGGATATTATAGTCAAACTGTGTTATGGAGATGATATTATAGTCAAACTGTGTTATGGAGGATATTATAGTCAAGCTGTGTTATGGATGATATTATAGTCAAACTGTGTTATGGAGATGATATTATAGTCAAGCTGTGTTATGGAGATGATATTATAGACAAGCTGTGTTATGGAGATGATATTATAGTCAAGCTGTGTTATGGAGGATATTATAGTCAAGCTATGTTATGGAGGATATTATAGTCAAGCTGTGTTATGGAGGATATTATAGTCAAGCTGTGTTATGGAGGATATTATAGTCAAACTGTGTTATGGAGATGATATTATAGTCAAGCTGTGTTATGGAGATGATATTATAGTCAAGCTGTGTTATGGAGATGAAATTATAGTCAAGCTGTGTTATGGAGGATATTATAGTCAAGCTGTGTTATGGAGATGATATTATAGTCAAACTGTGTTATGGAGGATATTATAGTCAAGCTGTGTTATGGATGATATTATAGTCAAACTGTGTTATGGAGATGATATTATAGTCAAGCTGTGTTATGGAGATGATATTATAGTCAAGCTGTGTTATGGAGATGATATTATAGTCAAGCTGTGTTATGGAGATGATATTATAGTGAAGCTATGTTATGGAGATGATATTATAGTCAAGCTGTGTAATGGAGATGATATTATGGTCAATCTGTGTTATGGAAATGATATTATATTCAAGCTGTGTGGTGGAGATGATATTATAGTCAAGCTATGTTATGGAGGATATTATAGTCAAGCTGTGTTGTGAAGATGATATTATAGTCAAGCTGTGTTATAGAGATGATATTATAGTCAAGCTGTGTTGTGGAGATGATATTATAGTCAAGCTGTGTTATGGAGATAATATTTTAGTGAAGCTGTGTTGTGGAGATGATATTATAGTCAAGCTGTGTTATAGAGGATATTATAGTCAAGCTATGTTATGGAGGATATTATAGTCAAGCTGTGTTGTGAAGATGATATTATAGTAAAGCTGTGTCATGGAGATGATATTATAGTCAAGCTGTGTTATGGAGATTATAGTATGGTCAAGCTATGTTATGGAAATGATATTATAGTCAAGCTGTGTCATGGAGATGATATTATAGTCAAGCTGTGTTATGGAGATGATATTATAGTGAAACTGTGTTATGGAGAAATATTATAGTTAAGCTGTGTTATGGAGATGTTATTATAGTCAAGCTGTGTTATGGAGATGATATTATGATCAATCTGTGTTGTGGAGATGATATTATAGTCAAGCTGTGTGGTGGATATGATATTATAGTCAAGTTGTGTTATGGAGATCATATTATGGTCAAGCTGTGTTGTGGATATGATATTATAGTCAAGCTGTGTTGTGGTGATGATATTATAGTCAAGCTGTGTTATGGATGATATTATAGTCAAACTGTGTTATGGAGATGATATTATAGTCAAGCTGTGTTATGGAGATGATATTATAGTCAAGCTGTGTTATGGAGATGATATTATAGTCAAGCTGTGTTATGGAGGATATTATAGTCAAGCTATGTTATGGAGGATATTATAGTCAAGCTGTGTTATGGAGGATATTATAGTCAAGCTGTGTTATGGAGGATATTATAGTCAAACTGTGTTATGGAGATGATATTATAGTCAAGCTGTGTTATGGAGATGATATTATAGTCAAGCTGTGTTATGGAGATGAAATTATAGTCAAGCTGTGTTATGGAGGATATTATAGTCAAGCTGTGTTATGGAGATGATATTATAGTCAAACTGTGTTATGGAGGATATTATAGTCAAGCTGTGTTATGGATGATATTATAGTCAAACTGTGTTATGGAGATGATATTATAGTCAAGCTGTGTTATGGAGATGATATTATAGTCAAGCTGTGTTATGGAGATGATATTATAGTCAAGCTGTGTTATGGAGATGATATTATAGTGAAGCTATGTTATGGAGATGATATTATAGTCAAGCTGTGTAATGGAGATGATATTATGGTCAATCTGTGTTTTGGAAATGATATTATATTCAAGCTGTGTGGTGGAGATGATATTATAGTCAAGCTATGTTATGGAGGATATTATAGTCAAGCTGTGTTGTGAAGATGATATTATAGTCAAGCTGTGTTATAGAGATGATATTATAGTCAAGCTGTGTTGTGGAGATGATATTATAGTCAAGCTGTGTTATGGAGATAATTTTTAGTGAAGCTGTGTTGTGGAGATGATATTATAGTCAAGCTGTGTTATAGAGGATATTATAGTCAAGCTATGTTATGGAGGATATTATAGTCAAGCTGTGTTGTGAAGATGATATTATAGTAAAGCTGTGTCATGGAGATGATATTATAGTCAAGCTGTGTTATGGAGATTATAGTATGGTCAAGCTATGTTATGGAAATGATATTATAGTCAAGCTGTGTCATGGAGATGATATTATAGTCAAGCTGTGTTATGGAGATGATATTATAGTGAAACTGTGTTATGGAGAAATATTATAGTTAAGCTGTGTTATGGAGATGTTATTATAGTCAAGCTGTGTTATGGAGATGATATTATGATCAATCTGTGTTGTGGAGATGATATTATAGTCAAGCTGTGTGGTGGATATGATATTATAGTCAAGTTGTGTTATGGAGATCATATTATGGTCAAGCTGTGTTGTGGATATGATATTATAGTCAAGCTGTGTTGTGGTGATGATATTATAGTCAAGCTGTGTTGTGGAGATGATATTATAGTCAAGCTGTGTTATGGAGATGATATTATAGTCAAGCTGTGTCATGGAGATGATATTATAGTCAAGCTGTGTTGTGGAAATGATATTATAGTCAAACTGTGTTATGGAGATGATATTATAGTCAAGCTGTGTTATGGAGATGATATTATAGTCAAGCTGTGTCATGGAGATGATATTATAGTCAAGTTGTGTCATGGAAATTATAGTATAGTCAAGCTGTGTTATGGAGATGATATTATAGTAAAGCTGTGTCATGGAGATGATATTATAGTCAAGCTGTGTTGTGGAAATGATATTATAGTCAAACTGTGTTATGGAGATGATATTATAGTCAAGCTGTGTTATGGAGATGATATTATAGTCAAGCTGTGTCATGGAGATGATATTATAGTCAAGCTGTGTTGTGAAGATGATATTATAGTCAAGCTGTATTATAGAGATGATATTATAGTCAAGCTGTGTTATGGAGATGATATTATAGTCAAGCTGTGTTATGGAGATGATATTATATTGACAGTACTTAATGTCTACTTGGGCTTCATTAAAAAGGGAACTTTGAGCTTGAAAGTAAATGACAATTCTAAAAGATAAGATTAAATGTTATCGAAGATTACAAGTTATTGAACTGAGGTCAAGAAGTCGGGTTCGATCCCTATCGATGACCTCTAAGCTCGCTCAGCCATAAAGAGGTACCGATATATTTTCTGACAGAGAAATCGCACTGGCGTAATGCTGATCAGTTAACCCAAAAACTGTGCCTGTAGTTAAAATGAATATGAGCATTAACATCATTTTCATTACATTTTATTTACTCATCAACGGAAAAGACATGAGTACCTCCGAAGACGGAGTTATCTGCCTGTGCGGCGAGGGACCCCTGTGCACACGGCTGCCAAGGAAAAATGGATTAACACGCAAAATTCAGCTCCTAGTCTCTAGGGACTTCGTCAGAGATGAAAGCATGTGACATTACATGTGACGTGACATGTCGGTATTCTGTTATTTTTTATTGCATGGAAGCTATGATAGCGTGGCGGTTAGTGATCTCGTTTATTATTCAGCTGGGCCCGGGTTCAATTCCTTTAAAGTGGGATTCCTTTAATGTCGGAGCTTACTAAGCTTCTTAAAGTGGGTACTGTTTGTTTCTTCTTTAGCTGACAGATACGATGTCGGAGCTTACTAAGCTTCTTAAAGTGGGTACTGTTTGTTTCTTCTTTAGCTGACAGATACGATGTCGGAGCTTACTAAGCTTCTTAACGTGGGAACTGTTTGCTTCTTCTTTAGCTGCCAGATACGATGTCGGAGCTTACTAAGCTCCTTAAAGTGGGTACTGTTAGCTTCTTCTTTAGCTGACAGATACGATGTCGGAGCTTACTAAGCTTCTTAACGTGGGTACTGTTTGCTTCTTATACAAAAAATAAAGCATCATACGTTAGAGGGAGCGAGAGAGACAAGAAGAGAGAGAGGGAGAGGGGGAGCGACAAAAAAAGAGAACTTATATGCGCATCTTTTCAGAAGGACTATCAGACAAACACGGGAGCCGCGAAAGTTCAGTGGTTAGTGAACTGAACTACAAAGGACAAGATGTAGGGTTCAATCCCAACCGACGGATTCCGGTTCACCCAGCCTTTAATGGGTACCGGATTTTTTTCTGGGAAAGTAAAGCGGCACGGGCGTAATACTGACCACATTACCCCAAAAATCATGTGCTGAAGGTCTGTAAAATTTATGGTCACTAACGCCATATTCCCTATACGCCACTTGACGTGACGGGGGTACTTTACTTTTTATCAGAAAAACACAAAACAAATACAAACAGACAACTAAATGAAGATGTACTCTACAATAGTTCTATTACCCCAGAACATGCAGTAGAGTATATCTTTATTTCGTTATCTGTTTGTATTGTCCCTGGTTCCCGAAGAAGACTCCATGTAAGTCCATATGTCAAATATTTTGTATTGTCCTTTCTTGTAAAGCTTTCACTATACTTCGTAGGAGTGACACCCCCACAACTTCTTCCTTGCTACCACGTTGTGTCACAAACTAAAACCACTTCCATGAAATATCGATTTGAAGAATGAGTAGAATGTACTATTCTTCTTCTTCTTCTGCTTCTACCTTTTTTAGCTCCCTGTGGAGCATAGGTCTTCAACAAACACTTTCCAAGTCGTTCTGTTTTTGGCCATTCTTCTAAGATCATTCCATGTCTTCCCCATCATCTTCATCTCTGCTTCTATCTGTCTTCTCCAAGAATTCTTTGGTCTTCCTCTTTGTCTTTTCCCCTGCGGATTCCAAAAAAAGGGCCTGTTGTGTAATACTCTCAGTTGGCTTCCGCAGTGTGTGTCCTATCCAGCGCCACAGTCTTCACAGAATGTACTATGGTCAAGATGTTTTCACCCATAAATGATACAAAACAATTTGAAGACAAAAACTAAAAATGTCACTTCCGGATGAAAACAAAGAGCCGTGATATGTTTATTCTCACAGGTAAAATTATCGCTGCAGCTACAACCTATCACATAGTGACAGCAATTTTAGCTGTTATTGTTACGGTCCTTATAGCAACCAACATTAATCATGAGGATTTATTTCACGAGGGATCGAAAATGAAGGTCGAACCTGATTACAAGACAGATCCTTACATTGCCACGCTGAACCTTGTTGAGTGAGTGCGTTCATTCTTTTAGCTTTTTTGTTTGGATTTATGTGGTTATTTTTTAAAATAGAATAGTTTGTGTTTTGTACATGATGAAGGATTTTGCCGAAACGTCGTAGTTTGTCTCGTCTCTCTATTAGTTTAGCTGCCTTATACCACTTCGTGTTTTTTTACATGATTTTTTACAGCTTAACTTATGGCCTTCCATAAAATGATATTCTATATATTTTATATCTGTGCTGACCTCCGTTGATTCTGTCAGGATGTGATTATTATTCTGGTTTGGAAATATTTACCTAATTTAAATGTATGAACTACCGAATGTTATCAAGCTTAAGCTTCTATATAATTGCTGGTACTAACTAAATTTGTAAAAGTATAAGGTGCCCACAAAAACACTCTTTGATTTCACATAGGTATAGGAATTCAATTATTATTATTATGAGATCAATAGTAGACAAAAAAAAAAAAGGAATTGAAGTCAACGGTCACAACATAAACAATTTGATGATGTGTGAATGACAGTCTTAATAGCAGAGACATAGAATGAACTACAAAAAATGATAGACATAATAGTAAAAGAAAGCAACAAGAAAGGTCTATGAATAGTAAGAAAACAGAAGTAATGGTCACATCGACGAAATAATCATCACCATCATGCAGCATAAAAATAAACAGGACAAATATGAAACAAGTGCAACGTTTCAAATACTTTGGATTAATAATAGCATCAGCTGAATGATGCACTAGATGAGCCAGAGGCAGACTAAAGTTGACTGGTAACATCAAGAGGCGAACAAGTGAGCCTATGACAACATGCACCGTCAAGAACAAGAGACAGAGTAGAATGGCGCTCCATTGTAGTCAACCTTCGATATTGAGACGGCACTCAATGATGATGCATCAATTTACAAAAAAAACATTAACTCCAGAAAGTTAGCGAATAAAAAAAATGAACTAAATATAGTTAAACATTAAGGAATGTTGAAACTATCTTGTTCAACAAAGTGGAATGTTGTATCTTTATAATTTATGTGTGTAGTATGTTAAATCTATCTATACATTTAGACGTTACTATGTCCAGTCTTTATAAATGAACATCACTAAACACTGTTTCAATGTCATGAAACATCACAATAGCTTAAGTGTAAGTAAAAAAAAAAGTAGTGTCCCGTCACGCCATGTGGCGTATAAGGAATATGGTGCTAGTGACCATAAATTTTACAGACCTTAAACACATGATTTTTTAAGTACTGTGGTCGGTATTACGCCCGTGCCGTTTTACTTTCCCTGAAAAAAAAACCGGTACCCATTTAAGGCTGGGTGAACCCGGAAGCCGTTGGTTGGGATCGAACCCTACCTCTTGTTCTTTGTAGTCCAGTTCACTAACCACTGAGCTATCACGGCTCAGCTTAAGTGTAGTTACAGTAAATAGGACGTTATCAAAGTGTTAAATCTACTGAATAATACTGTATGGTGCAGAAGCATGAACTGAATAAGTCAACTGAGAATGATATTGAAATATTTGAAATATAAATTATAGAAGAACGGGTACAATTAGGTAGACAGAAATAAAGCCAATACTAGTTCTGAAACAGTTTAAAACGAAGGAACTACTATTTAACAGTACGAACACAAGAAATTATTTGATTACTTTTGACACATAAAAAGGCACACTAACTTACTGAAAGTCACATTTGGAGAGGAACATAAGTAGTGAGGAAAACAGGTATACATACGCCAAAGTGCAGACACATTGTATACAGGGCCTATATAAAACATGTCTGCACATTTTATAATAATGTGGCTGCATATATTTTGCGGGCTCGGCGGAACCGGTTTCCTCACTACTAGCTTTTTGTTGTTTTTTTTAAAATGGGAATTTGATATATGGGCGTGTCAAAAATAAAGTTTTAGGTAAGCCTAGAGTGTAGATTTACTATTTTTAGTGATTTCGTAGGCGTAGTCATAAAAATGGTTGGGGGGTAAAATTCATAAAAGTGATTTTTAAGTAAATTTCTGCTATGGGGATGTCTAATATGAAGTTTGAGGTAAAATTTTATTTTTTTAACAGTTTCATAGGCGTATCCATAAAAAATGGCTGGGGGTGAAAAGATGTATGAGCGGTTGTGTATATGTGTGGGTGCTTTTTGACCTTTTTTTCTGTAACTATTATGACAATGGTATAGATTTTTTGGGTTCGAGTTAACCTTTTAGTTATGAGCCTAAATATTTGTGTTTTGGTGCTAAAATTTTGCGATTTAACCTAACTTTTTGGACCTTGAATATAACTTCCAGCTCGTTGTGTCTAACTATTATGACTATGTGAGTAGCTTTTTGGGATTTTTCGGTCGACTTTTGAATATGAGCCTAATTTTTTTTGTTCTGGGGGTAAAATGTTTGCGATTTGGCCTAACTCGTTGGACTTTGGATATAACTATCTGTTCGATGTGTTTAACTAGTATGAGTATGGGAGTAGATTTTTAGGGTTTTGAGATCGACTTTTTGCTGATGAGCCTAAATTTGTGTGTTCTGTTTCTAAGAATTTTCCGACTTGACCTAACTTTTGGGACCCTGAATATAACTTTCTGCTCGTTGTGTCTAACTATTATAACTGTCATGGAACTCTTCTAGTACTGCATCAGGGGTGAAAGCGCGTTCAAGTAACCCGACACCTGTATTATTTCCCCACCGATGACCCGACAGGTAGATTGTATCAGGGACCGAATCGAGTTAAAGTAACCCATGCGTCAGACTCGACAGCACTTCAAGTGGAAAATGAGGTCAGTTGTCACGATAACATTAATCCTGATTGGTTAATCCAGAGGTCAGTCATTTCGTTGGTGGGTGTCCGATAGAAAGTCTCTTCTCTGATTGGTTAACCTAGATGTTAGTCGAGGGTGGAATAGTGTTGTCCAACTTTTATTTACCAGAATATATTTAAATTAGTCACATGTGAGACTTCGTGTTATAAACTCGATTGATTAACGGAAGCTTATTTTCAAACTACTGTTCAGTCTAGCGGCCTGTGTTGTGGGTATATTTTACGCTGTAAGTTGAATATTTTTTTCTGTTTTCCTTTTATCTTATAACGATGTGGTAGGTTATCAATAAACGGATATTCAATTTTATTAATGGTAATGTGTATAAAGTACGTATGTTAAGCCTTGTTGAGTGTATTATTCCTTCGTTTTTCATATGTTTATCTTATTGTTTGTTTAAAAAGTAAATATTTTAAGGCTTGTTGTGATTGTTATTCAATGTTATTAATGTGTTACACTGGAGGGAATGTAAAAATGCGAATGATGGCGGAACGCTAGGAGAGGGAAAGAGAGAGAGAGAGAAGAGGGAGGGTGGAATGGTAGGAGAGAAGTCTAGTAGGGGCTAGAAGAAAGAGAGAGAGCGAGAGAGAGAGATAGAGAGAAGACTAGGAGAAGTAAGGCGAGAAGATAGGCATAAATGGCGAGAATAATTATGTGTTACAATAGGAGGGACGCTAAAAATATGAGGGAGGGCGGAACGATGCGGGAGAGGTAAAGGTAGAGGGGGGAGGGGGGACTGATAGGCTAGAAGTCTAAGAGAGGATAGGTGAGAAAGAGAGAGAGAGAGAGAGAGAAGGAAGGCGAGCTGATAGGCACAGATGGAGAGAATGAGTAAGTGTTACAATGGAGTGAAATCTAGGAGGGAATAGGAGAAAGAGAGAAATCTAGGTGAGCTAAGGAGAAATAATGGGTTTAAATGGAGAAAATGAGTAAGTGTTACAATGGAGGGAAGTCTATGACGGAAGCTAAAAATACGATGGAGGACGTAATGTTAGGAGAGAGAGGAGGGAAGATGAAATGGTAAAAGAGACGTCTAGGGGTGAAAGAGAAGTCTAGGGAAGGGAAGGAGAGATAATGGGCTTAAATGGAGAGAATGAGTAAGTGTTACAATAGATGGAAGTCTATGAGGGAATAGGAGAGAGAGAGAGAGAGAAGTGTAGGAAGAAGGAGAGATTATATGTGTATAAATGGAGAGAATGAGTAAGTGTTACAATGGAGGGAAGTCTATGAAGGAAGCTAAAATACGGTCACACCTTACGATCACCGAGATAACGAGGTCACCTGGTCGCCTTATCAGCATTGATGTTGTATAACCTACTAAACTGTCACTATCGATCCAGTACATCAAGAACTCAAAAGTCAGCACATACCAGACATAAACAGGTCACTTCCGGGGTCACCGATACGAGATGTCAATATCCCGACACGAGCGGTCATGGTTAATTCCCCCTGCGCCTCTAGTACATTAGGCGCTAAATGCGCCTACTATATATCTTTGTTAATTTACGGGCCAAATATTTTCAGTTGGCACCTTGTATACTACTAACATACAAAATAATGAAGTTTTAAGCAGAGAATGACTATATTGGGATGACAACATTAAAGAGATGAACAGTAGAACATGTGACAGCGTGTGCCATTAATGCAACAGAGTGAACTTGTACACAGTCAACCTGCGATGATGAAACAGATATGATGATAATGATGATGACGATGAATGTGTTGTAATTATACAGTTCAACATAATAACGTGCCGTCTCTATTTATGTTTTTCAAACATATAAAGTGTTTACTTAAATTATTCAGTACAATCTACAATTGTTAAGCTTCATTTTATGATTATTGTAGAATTATTATCAACTTTCTCTTCTAACTGTTGCGTTGTACAGTGAGAGTATGTGCAATTTATGTAGCATTAAACATGTACAATACAATGTGTAATCGCATGTATTTGCAGTATGTTTTATAAAGGAAATGCTTTGTTATCTTTAATTGGTATTGATTGATCACAAATCTGGACATATGTTCATTGATTATTAAGCTGTATAGAATTAACTGTAATCGTCATGAGCTTGTTGTTTGATGTTTAATTGGAAATCTGTACATAATATTTACTTTGAGTGTTGTATTAACAATAATATTGTTGCTTTATGCACAGTTATTTTAGCTGTTTTCTTGTCTTGTTATTCCATTATTCTACATCCCCAATTGTTGCTATTTTTTTCAATCTTTTCACAGAAGCAAATGTTTGACGTTTGGCAGGTGTGTGTTTGTGTTATGTGTGTGCGCGTTATGTGTGTATGTTGTGTGCTGTGTGTGTATGTATATTTCGCGAGTGTATGTCCAAAAATTAAGAGGTCTACAATTGTCGCAAAAATGTCGACTTTCTATTAAACGTCGCTTTACTTCAAACATAAACAATATATCTATATAGATAAACAAGTTTGGAAATATAACAAAACATAATATAAATGATATAGGTACACATGTATTTTAACAGAACTTGAAACATTTCACAAACAAACCAAAGCGCAGAGAAATGTAACACTATTGTCACAAATGTCACACTGACAGGATTCAGACATAGTAAAGGCACCTCGGCTCCATCTTTAACATAAAAAATATCACTTAGAAATGTAGGTAAAGTAAAAAAAAAAAAAAAAAGTAAAATGCCCCGTCACGCCAAATGGCGTACAGGAAATATGGTGTTAGTGACCATAAATTTTACAGACCTTCAGCACATGATTTTTGGGGTATGGTGGTCGGTATTACGCCCGTGACGCTATAATTTCCCATAAAAAAATTCGGTACCCATTTTAGATTGGCACTTTTTTTTCAAGGCAGATGCATATTTGTGGGTAATGTGGTCAGTTATATGCCAGTACCGTATTCAATAATTTTTAAAAGTGCGATCATGTAAGGCTGGATGAACCTAGTACCAGTTAATGAGTATCAAACCTTCTCCTTTTGTCTCCAGTATTCGAGTTCATTATCAACTGCTCTACCGCGGTTCCTAAAATAATGCCTATTTTTTTTATCCTGGTCTGTGTTATCCATGTCTATGTTATGAGTCTGTGTAATCTCAGTCCGTGTTCTGTAATGTTATTATGTAGGAAAAGATACTCGAACGAGCTTGATGTTTGCCTGTAATATATCAACTTTGTTAATGACTTCCTTTACAGACAGGGCTTACCAGATAACGCAGCAAAAGCGTGCTCATTCAAGGTAAATGTTTTCACTTTTATATTATCAGCATTTCTCTGCCATGTAAATCAAGGTTTGTGAACATCTTTAGTTCTTTCCACATGAGAAATAAAATATATAAATTAGACAAAGATTATGAAATCAATAGTTATAAGCATCATCAAAGATTAACAAATGACAAGGTTTGGGTGGACACGTAAGTCAATTAACTGTAAACCATGATCATCATCATGTGCCGTCTCGGTTGCGTAGCGATCATGTCCTTTCACAATGATCAATACACAGTACATCGTTGTAATTCTGTTGTTTGACTGTTTTCCAAGCCATGAGACCAAGATAACTAGTATCTTCTCTCTTTGTTGTCCGCGATCTCTTTTCCCTGTATTCTGCCAGTTGTAACCAAGCATTCTAACTTTTCTCTTCTCATGATGTGCCCAAAAAATGTTGAGTGTTTCTTTCTGATGTTCCCAAGGAGCTCCCTTTTTGTGTTGAGCTCTTTGAGAATGTCCTCATTGGTATTTTTAGATGTCCAGGGAACTCTTAACATGTTTCTGAGAAATTCCAACTCTGAGGCCTATAAGCGTCTTTTCACTTTGTTTGTCTACTGTCCATGATATACTTCCGTAGGTCAGTATCGGCTCTATATAACAACGATGAACTCTCTTTCTCACGTCTATTTACATTGACTTGTTGCACAAGACGTTTTTCATTTTCTGAAATACTGTTTTGGCCTGAGCTACTCTACTTTTTATTTCTGTGGTGCATCTTCCGTCTGATGTTATTATTGTGCCTAAGTATTAGGCGCTCTGCGAAATATAAGCTAAATATTTTCAACATCATCATCATCATTGAGTGCTGTCGCCGCATTGAAGGTTGACTACCATGAAGCGCCATTTCGCTTTATCTCTAACATTTTTTGTTATATAAAAGTCTAGCCTAACATGTTAGGTTGACGGTGACCCCTTGAATATTAATACATGATAGTGTTTAATGAATAAAGGGGAGGTGGTTACGTTATCAGCAGCTACCTTTCTTTTTATTTAGAAATAGGAAAGAGCATTTCTTGTTTGACTGTAGAAAAATATGGAATTATTTAAGACTTTGAAACCTACATGTTTCCCACCTTTGGCCTTTCATATGTCGAGAACCTCTAAAAACATATCTTTATCGAATTTGTTGTGTTGCTTACTTAGTCCTTTACAACTGATTTTATCGTAATCCCCACTACAATGGTACGTCTTACTACATAAGCTAACAAGAGCTGTCCCTTCGTACTCTAATTTAAAAAGACCAGGTATTCGTTTGGTGTACGCTTTAACACCCTTACATCTTATACAGTCTGTCTTGCTAACATGCTCATCGTAAAACTCGGTGAGAAACCTGTCTTTATATACTCTATTAAACTCATCCTGCAATGCTTAGGTGCGCTTACAGCCAAATATAAACATTCAGTTTCTGTTTCACATAACTGAAAGTCAGCCTTTTCTACAAACTTATCTCGGAACTCTAAATACAAATCTAACATACGAAGTTTTGCAAATTGATAGACGAAGAAACCGATTTGTAAAAGTTCTTATAGATACATAGTCAAAATTGTTACACCCATAGTGAAAAAAAAATGTAGACGCATAGCAAACAAATCTTAGATGAATAGTTACAAATCTTAGATACATAGTCAACATTTGGCAGAGGACATGTTTATATTGACAAAGGACGTGTTTGAAAGTGTTAAAACACATGTTTGTATTAGCACAGGGCGATTTTTGTATTAGAAGAGCAAGGGTTTGTTGGACTGACTTAACAATGGAGTTTGAAATTTGTATTCTTGTATTTATTCTAACTTCTTTGGATTTCCATATGATTCTCACTTCAACGAATAACAGGCTACATTAAAGGTTATCATTGTAAGTCAGAAAACTTAGTGTCAAATGCCAAAATGTTAAAACCAAAGTAAAAAATATAAGTCCCAAACCCCAAAAGGTTAGTCCCAAAGGTAACAAATTTAGGTCCAATGCAAAAAAGAAATTTAGTTCCAAACCCAAAAAAACGTAGTCCCAAACCCCAAGATATTAGTTCCAAAGTTCAAACATTTAGTCCCAAACCCCAAAAAGTTAGAACCAAACACAAAATAGTTAGGTTAAAACCCCATATCGTCCCAAAGGTCAAAAATTTAGTTCCAAAGTCAAAATAGTTAGTCTCAAACACCAAAAAGCTAGTCCCAAAGGTAAACAAATTTAGGACCAATGTAAAAAAAAAAGGTAATCCAAA